>WNWK01012130.1:0-61094 GCA_009830355.1 Cherax destructor
TTCATGAGGGGGTTTTTTCACGGTGGTGTTCTTTCACGGTGAGGTGTTCTTTCACGATTATGTTCTTTCATGAGGAGGTTTCTTTCATGAGTGGGGTGTTTTTCACAGTGAGGTGTTCTTTACGAGTGAGGTGTTCTTTTTGAGGGGTTTTTTCGAGTGAGGTTTCTTTCATGGGGGGGTGTTTTTCCCCTGGTGATGTTCTTTCACAGAAAAGGGTTTTTTTCATGAGTGGGGTGTTCTTTCATGGTGGTGTTCTTTCATGAGGGGGGTGTTCTTTCAGAGTGGTGTTCTTTCACAGTGAGGTTTTTTTTCAGAGTGGGTTTCTTTTTAGTGAGGTGTTCTTTCATGAGTGAGGTGTTTTTCTTAGTGAGGTGTTTTTCGGGGGGGCAAAGGCCGTGTTTCTTAAAAAAATTTCCCCCACATCGTAGTCAACCCCCAGGATGGATTTCGTCAAATCAAAGCCACTTCGTTTCCTTCCATCTCTGACAAATTTTTATCAGTAACCCCGGGGGACACGATATATGGACGGGGAAGTATGTTGTTCTGATATGTGGTACTGAGGTAGGGGGGGACAGGGGGAAGGGGGGACAGTGAGGTATGTGTACTGTGAGGTATTGGACAGGAGATATGGTACAGTGGGGATGTGGAGGGGGGATGGTACAGTGAGATATGTGGTGTAAATTTTGGACTTGAGTTATGTGGACTGTGTGGTATGGGTTTTTAATATGGGACAGTGGGGGATGTGAAAAGTGAGGTATGTGGAACAGTGAGGTTGGTACTTAGAAATTAAAGTGATATTGGAACAGGGGTATGTGGCTTGAGAAATGGGTAGTGGGTATTTAAGGAGGATTGGACTTTTATGTTACTGTGAGGAGGGACAGTGAGTATGGGGTACTGTGAGGTATTGGACTGTGGGGATGTGGCTGGGGGTTTGGAACTGGAGTAGATGTAATAGATATGGTAAGTGAGAATGGGTACTGTGTAGATATGTGGTTCTGTGAGGTATATTGTACGGGGGGGTTTTTTGGACGGTATGTGGCGTAAGGATATTCTGTGAGGTAGGGGGGGACTGTGTTATCCCAAGATCATATTGTTTTTTATATAGAATTATTATTTTTTTAGGATGATGTATATATATATATATATATATATATATATATATATATATATATATATATATATATATATATATATATATATATATATATATATATATATATATATATATATATATATATATATTTAATTTTTGGAAAAAAGGGTATTGTAACCCTTGTTTGGGTGGATAACAAGGTATGTTCTGGGTGGGTATTCCCCAGACCGCTCTCCCCCCCCCCCTTTGACTGTTGATGTCAAGACGGAATAACATTTGGGTTGAGTTCCCTCCCCACTGCTGACTCAGTGAACATTGTCTTAGATGTCCTGTCCCCCCTTTTCTCTCTCTTGTGTTTTAGGGGTCTTTGATCAAGAAACTCTTGAACTGTCTTGGGGTTCAGTAGGGGGCCAAGATATTTTAAAAAGGTGTTACTCAAAAAGGGGGTTTGGGGAACGAAAAAACCCCGTATTTTTCCCCAACGTTCTCAACGGACATTGACTATTCCCAAGTTTAATTTACTTGTCTCGGACTTGGCTATTGAAAGTGTTAATTTATGTGTCTACGGACATTGACTATTGGAAGTGTTAATTTACGTGTCAACGGACATTGACTATTGCAAGTGTTAATTTACGTGTCTACGGACATTGACTATTGGAAGTGTTAATTTGTGTCTGGACGTGACTATTAAGTGTTTTTACGTGTTTTACGGACTTGACTATAAAGTATTATTTACTTGCCCTTATATCTCTACTTTTATGTGACAGAAAGATCAGACTGCCAGATATTTAAGTGATCTTGTCAAATATCTTAATAAGTATTAAAGCTTTTAATAAAACCCGAAAAGGTTATTAAACTTTATTTGGGCCCGGTGGTCTGGTGGCTTGAGCTCTCCTTCACACACGGGGCCGGGGTTCAAATTCCCGGCAGGTGGCATTTCACGTTTCCTTCCTGTTGTCTTTTTCACCTAGCAGCAAATGGTACCTGGGTTGTTAGTCGACGGTGGGTCCCTGGGGGACAAGATTAAGGACCCCAATGGAAATAAGACAGACAGTCCTCGATGCCACGCTTTCTTGGGTTATCCTGGGGGCTAACCCTCCGGTTAAAAAACCAAGAAATTTTTCTTATCTTTCTCTAAATTCTATATTTAGAAAGTGATTTTGTTATGGGTGCAAAACCTGGCCCAAACTAAGTAAATTTTGGGTGCATCCTGGCCTGTTTAAATGATGTTATGGGGTGCAACCTGGCCTAGACTAAAATGATGTTATGGGTGCAACCTGGCTGGGCAAGTGATGTTATGGAGTGCATCCTGGCCTAGACTAAGTGATGTTATGGTGCAACCTGGCAAAATAAGTGATGTTATGGAGTGCAACCTGGCCTGAAATAAGTGATGTTTGAGTGCAACCTGGCCCAAGACTAAGTGATGTTATGGGTGCATCTGGCCCTAGACTAAGTGATGTTATGGGTGCATCCTGGGCCCAGACTAAGTGATGTTATAAAGTGCACCTGGCTAGACTAAGTGATGTTATGGAGTCACCTGGCCTAGACTAAAAATGATGTTATGGGTGCATCCTGGCCCTGCAAGTGATGTTATGGAGTGCATCCTGGCCCTAGACTAAGTGATGTTATGGAGTGCAACCTGGCCCAAAACTAAAGTGATGTTAGGATGCATCCTGGCCCTAGACTAAGTGATGTTTGGAGTGCAACCGGCCCCAGACTAAGTATTTTATGAGGTAAAATTTTCCTAGACTAAGTGATGTTATGGAGTGCAACCTGGCCTAGACTAAGTGATGTTATTGAACCTGGCCCTAGACTAAGTGATGTTATGGAGTGCAACCTGGCCTAGACTAAGTGATGTTATGGGTGCATCCTGGCCTGGGGGAAGTGATGTTATGGAGTGCATCCTGGCCTAGACTAAGTGTTTATGGAGTGCAACCTGGCCCTGAACAAGTGATGTTATGGAGTCAACCTGGCCTAGACTAATATGTTAGGGGCAATTTTAGACTAAGTGATGTTAAAGGGTGCACCTGGCCTAGACTAAGTGATGTTATGGAGTGCAACCTGGCCTAGACTAAGTGATGTTATGGAGTGCAACCTGGCCTAGACTAAGTGATGTTATGGGTGCAACCTGGCCCCGACTAAGTGATGTTATGGAGTGCAACCTGGGCCTAGACTAAGTGATGTTATGGGTGCAACCTGGCCTAGACTAAGTATTTATGGAGTGCAACCTGGCCTAGACTAGGATGTATGGAGTGCATCCTGGCCTAGACTAATGATGTTATGGAGTGCATCCTGGCCCTAGACTAAGTGATGTTATGGAGTGCATCCGGCCTAGACTAATGATGTTATGGTGCAACCTGGCCTAGACTAAGTGATGTTATGGGTGCAACCTGGCCCTAGACTAAGTGATGTTATGGGTGCATCCTGGCCTAGACTAAGTGATGTTATGGAGTGCAACCTGGCCCTAGACTAAGTGATGTTATGGAGTGCAACCTGGCCCTAGACTAAGTGATGTTATGGAGTGCCTTGCCCTACCTTACTGTACACAAGGAACTTGATGGTGCAACTTGTACTGAGCCAGAACCCACCAACGCTTCTATGATGGCCTAATTGCAGAACTGCTGCACTAACGCACCTAGACCCCAGAATGACTAAAGAATACCAACAGTAAGACCACCTACTAAAAATTATCGATCCAAGTGGAGATGCTATTCAAACCCAAAACACAACCCGCTGCCAGACGAGCGCCCACAACAAGCTCTGAAACAACTATAGCTTCACGTTCTATCTACAACACCCCCTGTACTACTATAAGACCTAATAACAGAAGAAGCAGCAATAAGAACAGCAAGAAATCCCCCAAGATCTCGACTATTTTCATTTGACTACCCAGCAGGACGCCGGTGCATCACCCACCCACCCCACCACCACCCCAGGCAACATGTCAACAAACACAATGGCTGACTCTCCCTCTCCCTCCCCCCTACCCCAACCACCACCCATGACGACAGGACAGCCAACACCAATCATGACTGAATCTCCCTCAAACAACACTGCCTTCAAAGGATTTGACCCATCTGAAATGATCTCAGGTATGACAAATGATGCTGTCACTCTTGTCATACATCACCACCTTAACTGAGGAAAACATGAATCTTCGTACAACACTATCTAAGCATGAAACAAAGTTAGCCCACCTTGAAAGTAAGATCCTCACCCCTTGAACAGAAGTTTACATCAGCTGGAATGGCTGATTTTGGAAAGACCCTCCAATCAGTCATAGCCAGCCATACAGACCAAATAACATCCCTAAACACGAAGGTTGAAAGATGCTGTCAAGAACTGGAAGACCAACATGGATACCCAGCTGACTGACTATTTTCTAACCAAGAAGATAAAAATGAGCAAGATAAGTTATCCAGCGCGGTAATAATTAGCAGTGCACTCTTTCCAAGTGGCATAAACCATACCAACTGCAAAGATGCTGCTCTTCACACCATAAAAGACCACTTAAATGTAGTAGTATCAGCATCAGAGATAACAGAATCACGATTTACTTGACAAGGTAGAAACAAGAGTGTTATGCTTAGATTTCACACGATAACAGTAAAACCGATCTTATTAAAACATCAATTAGTGCAACAAAAGATCTTTATGTAAATAGTGTCTCACAAAAACGTCAGAACCTCCTATACAGAGTAAGAAAACTTAAACGTGAGAATAATGACAAAATCCATGTGCTTCACACGGGATGGGAAAATCCTAGTTAAGAAAACAAATGTTGGTCGTGTTTACTATATCACGAATGAAAATGACTGTCCACATTCCTTCGAGATGCTAACCACAGAGACTGATCAATTACATGACCAATTCCTTAGTCTGCGTTAGTGCAACAGTTGTACTAGTAACTGCAACCTCACAATCTTATATTTCTCACAAAACTGATTGTATATTAATGTAATTAACTTCAAAATTGTATATTAATGTAATTAACTTCATATTTGTTCCCAAAAATCTGCTACCTCACTATATTTAATTTCCCACTAAATATAATTGTACAACCTATTTTACTATATATATATATCTTTTAACTTATCTGTAACCATTTACTTTTATTTTTATTTTAATACATATCTATCATTACCATTTCCCAACCCTAACTATTTACAATATTAGTAATTACTTTTTTCTTGAAATTTAATTATAACCTTTTCACTATTGTTTTTCTTTTATATTCTTATATTCAAACAACTATCTCATTGTATATGTGACTTACTTTATATTTCCTTTATAAGCAACTACCTGATAAGTGCAATCATTTACTTATATTTTATAAATACCTTTTACCATTAGCCAACTTCATCACTTTATTAACTTCAATTTAATCAAAACTACTTTTAGTATTAGTCAAATCTGTTTTAACTACTAGTTCAATAGCTCTTTGCATTCATTAACCTCTTATTGCCTTTCATATACTAAAAGTTTCAACCAGTGCAATATTGAATCAAAAATTTCTTTTTCCATACCAATTTAATACTAGTCATTGAAGTTGTTCTAACCATTAATTAGACAGTTAAATTAGTATATCATTAACATTATTCAAATATCCTATATCAGTGTAAAATTCCTGTAAACACTTGCACATAATTGTATTAATCCATTAGCAAGTAAGACTTTAATCTAATACCATATCATTAAGTTTAGCATAATCTATTGTTCCCAAGTCTAGTTATAGAATCACACTAAATCCTATGATTACAGGCATTGATCCTGATATCAACCTATTATTAAATGACTTACATGACTCCAACAGCAACTGTAACTATTACACAGCTGATCAAGCAAAGACATTACTCAGAGCCAACAATAACTTAACTATTTTCAATTACAATGTTAGATCTTTGAGCAAACATTATGATGACCTCACAGCACTACTCCAATCCCTACAGTCCAATATGTCAATCATCACACTCACTGAGACCTGGCTAAAGCCTGATACTACAGGTGTCTATGCCATCCCAGGTTACACAGCCATTCACAACTGGAGGACAGACCAGCGAGGGGGTGGAACAGCAATATATTATACAGATCAACTTGAATGTATCAAAAACTCTTGCACAAGGGATGAACATGGAGAATATATTATAGCTAAATTTAAATCAAAAGACCTGCAAAAACCCCTCACAGTGATAAACATCTACAGATTACCACAGTCAAACATCCAACACTTTAGTGAAAACTAGGAAACCTGATAATCGACTCACGCCTTAACAAAGATCATTTGCTGCTCACAGGAGATTTCAACATAAATCTCCTACATGACCAGGACCCACAAGTAACAGAATTCACAAACACTATGAGCAACTGCTTGTTAGTACCAACAATATCAAAACCTACAAGAATCTCCGAGACTAGTCCTCGTTACTAGACCACATCTGGACTAACACAATATCCCTAGACTAAGTGATGTTATGGAGTGCAACCTGGCCCTAGACTAAGTGATGTTATGGAGTGCAACCTGGCCCTAGACTAAGTGATGTTATGGAGTGCATCCTGGCCCTAGACTAAGTGATGTTATGGAGTGCATCCTGGCCCTAGACTAAGTGATGTTATGGAGTGCATCCTGGCCCTAGACTAAGTGATGTTATGGAGTGCAACCTGGCCCTAGACTAAGTGATGTTATGGAGTGCAACCTGGCCCTAGACTAAGTGATGTTATGGAGTGCATCCTGTCCCTAGACTAAGTGATGTTATGGAGTGCATTCTGGCCCTAGACTAAGTGATGTTATGGAGTGCAACCTTGCCTAGGCTAAGTGATGTTATGGAGTGCATCCTGGCCTAGACTAAGTGATGTTATGGAGTGCAACCTGGCTCAAGACTAAGTGATGTTATGGAGTGCATCCTGGCCCTAGACTAAGTGATGTTATGGAGTGCAACCTGGCTCAAGACTAAGTGATGTTATGGAGTGCATCCTGGCCTAGACTAAGTGATGTTCTGGAGTGCAACCTGGCCCTAGACTAAGTGATGTTATGGAGTGCAACCTGGCCTTAGACTAAGGTTCGAACCATAACATACAGTGAGTATGTGGTACAGTGAGGTATGTGGTACAGTGAGGTATTGGTACAGTGAGGTATGTGGTACAGTGAGATATGTGGTACAGTGAGGTATGTGGTACAGTGAGGTATGTGGTACAGTGAGGTATGTTGTACAGTGAGGTTATGTGGTACAGTGAGGTATGTGGTACAGTGAGGTATGTGGTACAGTGAGGATATGGTACTGTGAGGTATGTGGTACTGTGAGGTATGTGGTACTGTGAGGTATGTGGTACTGTGAGATATGTGGTACAGTGAGATATGTGGTCATGTAGCTTCCAGCACTGTATTTTTACCAAATAATTTATTTGTGACTTTAACAGGTGCTCAGTGGCGCCACCCGTCAAATGGCGCCCAGCGCCGGTGCTGTACCTGCCATACCTTGGTACGCCACTGCAGCTACGTATGTATTTGTGTCTCAAGCACTAGTGAGACTCTTAGATTCTTCTTCACCTGGGATACATCCTACAACTTTGTCACCATCTCAAATAATGATTTTAGTAAAGTAGTGAAATAAAATATAAAAAATAAAAATAAAATGTTTAAAAACATGTCGAAAATTCACTACATGTGGAGGGATATATTAACTATGATGTCATCATCAGATATTGTAGTTACGATAATTCGTTGTAGAAACGTTGTAGGAAGATGAGATTTACGCCAAAATGTTGCAAGATTTTACTTATATATTATCTGTAAGCTTAATATATTTTCCATTTTTATTCTTTATGTATGCGCCCGCCTGCAGGTGGCCACGCCCCTAATTACACGGACCGTAGTGACGCCCTTAATTACACAGACCGTAGTGACGCCCCTATTACACGGACCGTAGTGACGCCCTAATTACACGGACCGTAGTGACGCCCTAATTACACTGACCGTAGTGACGCCCCTAATTACACGGACCGTAGTGACGCCCCTAATTACACGGACCGTAGTGTCTGTGTCTTAAAGATCTCATTTGCACTAATAAATAATATAATAGTATTGTCAGCATATATTAATAAGTATTGGGAAAGAGACTGATGGCACCCTCCGGAGAGGATGGCACCCTCCGAGAGGATGGCACCCTCCGGAGAGGAGGGCAATGAGTGAACGCATGATGAATTATAACTGGCACCATTAATTACACACTTTAGCACGCACGCACACAGCGAAACAGTCATATACACACATATACATGTACACAAGCTTGCACACACACATATACACACACAGAACAGGGCAGAGCAACAAGAGCGAGCACACAAAGACCCGTCCCCAGAATCCCAAAACTTAACACGCTATCCCAACACAGACCACAATCCACACTTACATCCCCCACCCCTCACTATGCTGCAGCACACCGCCAGGACCCCACCCACACAGACCCCAAAACACAGTGTTGGAGAGGAAACTAAATGTATGGTACACCAACGCTGATGGAATAACGAATAAGTAGGAGGAGTGGCATGAAAGAGTCAAAGAGGCATCACCGGACATCATAGCCCTCACTGAAACAAAGCTCACAGTGATGATAACAGATGCCATCTTTCCAACAGGATATCAGATCCTGAGGAAAGACAGAGGGAACAGATGGGGTGGAGGAGTGGCACTGCTAATCAAAACCAATGGGATTTTGATGAGCTGGAGAGAGGAGACATGAGGAGAAGCAGGAGATTATATAATAGGAACGCTTCAGTCCGGAGGTCCAAAAGTGGTAATTGCAGTGATGTATAACCCACCAAAGAACAGCAGGAGGCCAAGGCTGTTCTGGCCGAAGTGGCCAGAAGGGCTCATGCGAGCAGGGCGAAGCTACTGATCATGGGTAACTTCAACCATAAGGAAATCGATTGGGAGAACTTAGAGCCACATGGGGGCCAAGAAACGTGGAGGGCTAAGATGATGGAGGTGGTACAGGAAAATCTCATGTACCAACACGTAAGGGACACTACCAGAGAGAGAGGGGGGGACGAACCAACGAGACTGGACCTAGTATTCACCTTGAGTAGTTCAGATATTGAGGACATCACATATGAAAACCCCCTTGGGGCCAGTTATCATGTGGTTCTAAGCTTCGAATACATAGTTACAAGTGGAGGAGGAGGCAGGAAAGGCTGGACGAATGAAGCCAAACTACAAGAAAGTGGACTATGTAGGCATGAAGAACTTCCTGAACGGGTTCAGTGGGACAGAAAACTGGCAGGGAAGTCAGTAAACGAGATGATGGAATTTATGACAACAATTTGCAAGGAAGCTGAGGAGAGGTTTGTACCCAAGGGTAACAGGAAAGGCGAAAAAGCCAGGATGAGCCCATGGTTCACCCAAAGGTGCAGGGAAGCCAAACCCAAGTGTGCCAGATAATGGAAGAAGTATAGTAGGCAAAGGACGCAGGAGAATAAGGAGAGCAGTCGTAGAGCCAGAAATGAATATGCACAGGTAAGAAGGGAGGCCCTAAGACAATACGAGAATGACATAGCAGCGAAAGTCAAATCTGACCCAAAGCTGTTGTACAGCCACATCAGGAGGAGAACAACAGTCAAGGACCAGGTAATGAGGCTGAGGGAAGGAAGAAGGGAGGTAACAAGAAATGACCGAGAAGTATGTGAGGAGCTCAACATGAGATTCAAAGAAGTGTTCACAGAAGAGATAGAAGGGCCTCCAGAAAGGCGGAGAGGTGGGGTACACCATCAGGTGCTGGACACAATACACACAACTGAGGAGGAAGTGAGGAGGCTGCTAAGCGAGCTAGATACCTCAAAGGCGATGGGGCCGGATAACATTTTTCCATGGGTCCTGAGAGAGGGAGAAGAGGAGCTATGTGTACCACTAACAACAATCTTCAACACATCTATCGAAACAGGGCAACTACCTGAGATACGGAAGACAGCAAATGTAGTCCCAATTTTTAAAAAAGACAGGCACGTAGCACTAAACTACAGACCAGTGTCACTGACATGTATAGTATGCAAGGTCATGGAGAAGATTATCAGGAGAAGAGTGGTTGAGCACCTAGAAAGGAATGAGCTTATCAACACGGGCAACACGGTTTCAGGGACGGAAATCCTGTGTCACAAACCTACTGGAGTTCTATGACATGGTGACAGCAGTAAGACAAGAGAGAGGGTGGGTAGATTGCATTTTCTTGGACTGTAAGAAGGCGTTGGACACAGTTCCACACAAGAGATTAGTGCAGAAGCTGGAGGACCATGCAGGGATAACAGGGAAGGCCTACAATGGATCAGGGAATACCTGTCAGGAAGACAGCAGCGGGTCATGGTACGTGGCGAGGTGTCCCGAGTGGGCGCCGGTGACGAGTGGGGTTCCCCAGTGGTTAGTCTTAGGACCGGTGCTGTTTCTGCATTTGTAACTACATGTCGGAGATAGACTCGGGAGTGTCCTGTTTGCAGATTTGTGAAGTTGTGAGAATTCAATCGGACGAGGGACCCGGAGAACTACAAGGGATCTGGACAGGCTGCAACCTGGTCCAAAATTGCTCCCGGGTTCAACCCACCAAGTGCAAAGTCAAGATTGGGAAGGGCCAAAGACCCAGACGGAGTACAGTCAGGGGCCAGAGACTACAAACCTCAATCAAGGAAAAAGATCTGGGGTGAGTATAACACCAGGCACATCTCCTGAAAGGGGCACATCAACCAAATAACTGCTGCAGCATACGGGCGCCTAGCAAACCTAAGAACAGCATTCAGACATCTTAATAAGGAATCGTTCAGGACCCTGTACACTGTGACGTTAGGCCCATACTGGAGTATGCAGCACCAGTTTGGAACCCACACCTAGCCAAGCACGTAAAGAAACTTGAGAAAGTGCAAAAGGGTTTTCACAAGACTAGTCCCGGAGCTAGGGTATGTCCTACGAGGAGAAGTTAAGGAAAATCGACCTGACGACACTGGAGGACAGGCGAGATAGGGGACACGATGACGACATATAAGATACTGAGAGGAATTGACAAGTTGGACAGAGACAGAATGTTGGCGAGATGGGAAAAACAACAAGGGACACAGTTGCAAGTTGAAGACTGAGATGAATCACAGGGATGTTAGGAAGTATTTCTTCAGTCACAAGTTGTCAGGAAGTGGAATTGTTTGGGAAGTGGTGTAGTGGAGGCAGGATCCATACATATCTTTAAGAAGAGGTATGATAAACCTCATGGTGCGGGAGAGTGACCCAGTAGAGGCCAGTGAAGAGCGGGGCCAGGAGCTATGACTCGACCTTTGCAACAACAAGTAGGTGAGTACACACACGCACATGCCATAGGGCAGAAACAGCGAGAGGACTGAAGGAAGGAAGAAGGTTGGTGCCCTTCAGAGGCACTATCAGGACACCAGGAAATAGTAAGGAAAGTAGCAATAGAGATGCTTAAATCAGACCCAGAGATATGGAGGAAATGAAATGGGAAGAGGAAGGGGAAAAGTCATTGGGCTTCAGAGGCTGAAGGGATCACATTCAAAGAAACTCAGTGGGGACCAAAAACAAAAAAGTTTGAAAATATTATCAAAGAAAGGACATGACAAAACTGGCACAATTTTAAAGAATAGGAGATAATTCGAGGTGAAAAACTGTTCAGTTTTATTAATTTTCAAGACAGGATCCTGCAGCAGAAACCTGGGCTAGAAGACTCATCAGATTCCAATGGGTGTGAGTCGCCTCCGATAAAACTCCAACAAGACTACAGAAACTGAGAGAGAGAGAGAGAGAGAGAGAGAGAGAGAGAGAGAGAGAGAGAGAGTGTATATAGACGGAAGGGGCAGAGGAAACAATGGACAATGTTAGAGACAGGCAGAGAACAGGTAAACACAACCACCCATAGATCTACCAACAGAACACCCTCAACCTCTACCTCCCCACCACTGCCAAACAAATTAACCCAAAACAAATCACAGTCCCACTGATAGCCCCACCCACCTACCACAAATCCCACCTTCACAGTAGCCTCTCATAGTGTCCTGTCAGATCTTAACCTTACCCTTTTCTGCTTTCCCATGTGGCTCAGGTTTTCCCAATCACCTTATGACTGAAATCATCCCCAACTAGTAACTTTCCATTACCCATATGTGCCGTTCTGGACACCTCAGCAAGTGTGTCCACTATTGTTTGTTGTATTCTCGGTCTCATGCTATTCTGTAGAGGTTGTACATCACTGTAATCACTACCATGGGGCCCCCAGTCTGAAGTGTTCCTATGTGGTCCCTTGCTTCCCTTCTGATCATTCCTACCAACTCCTCAAAACTCCACTGGTCTTTGACGAGCAGTGCAACCTTCCTTCCTCTGTCTTTCCTCAGGATGTGATATCCGGTTGTTAAGATAACAAGGTGATGACTGCAATGATGTACATCCCTCCCGAGGCCAAGACAAGAGTGAAAGGAGAACAATAAAACAATGGAGGACACACTAGCTGAGGTGGCCAGAAGGGCCCCATATTGGTAAGGCAAAGTTTTTAGTTTTGAGAGATTTAAAAAGATGTAGGCAGTAGTGGAAAACTTCACTCATCAACATGTAAGGGACTACCAGAGAAAAGGGGAGATAACACTTATGAAAGGCCCTTCGGAGCTAATGACCACGTGGTCCTGAGCTTTGAATACACTATAGACTTAACAGTGGGAAAAGTGAAGGAGCACACAAATATGGAAGACACCAAACCTTAAAAGAGGTTAATACACAGCATAAGGCATTTCCTGCATGATGTGTAGTGGGAAGAAATGAAGGAATGTAAATGAAATGATGGAAGATGTAACCATTAAGTGCACGGAGGAACAGAAGTTCATAGCTAAGGGCAACAAGACAATGGGAAGACCAGAACAAGATCTTGTTTCATCTGAAAGTGTATATATGTCAATATTAAGTGCACATTGTCTTATGCACTAAGTACAATAGGACAATAACAACATGAAAAAACAAATCTGAACAAAAGTTGTTATACTATCACATCAAGAGGAAAACAACAATCCAGTCTGAGGATAAGGTGGTAATTGCTGTAATGTACAACCCGCCACAAAATTGCAGGAGGCCAAGAGAAGATACGACGAGAGCAACAGAGCAATGGTGACACACTAGCCGAGGTAGCCAGAAGAGCCCACATGGGGAGAGCAAAGTTACTAGTTATGGGTGATTTCAATCACAAGGAGATTGATTGGGAAAACCTGGAGCCCCATGGGGTCCTGAATCATGGAGACCAAGATGATGGATGTGGTACTGGAAAACCTCATGCATCAACATGTTAGAACACTACCAGAGAGAGCTGAGGATGATCCAGCAAGACTGGACCTAGTATTTACCTTGAGTAGTTCGGACATCGAGGATATCACATATGAAAGGCCCCTTGGAGCTAGTGATCATTTGGTTCTGTGGTTTGTTTATATAGTTGAGCTACAAGTGGAGAGGGGAGCAGGAATAGGAAGGAAAAACGAAACTACAAAATGGGGGACTACACAGGCATGAGAACTTCCTACAAGACGTTCAGTGGGAGAGAGAATTGGCAGGAAAACCAGTAAAAGAAATGATGGACTATGTGACAACCAAAGCAAAGAGGCAGAGGAGAGGTTTGATCCCAAGGAAAACAGAAGTAATGGGAAGACCAGAACGAGTTCTTGGTTCACCCAAAGGTGTAAGTAGGCAAAAACTAAGTGCATAAGAAACGACCAAGAGGTATGTGAGGAGCTCAACATGAGATTCAAAGAATATTTACAGAGGAGACAGGAAGGACTCAGGAATTCCAGAATAGGAGGTATACCAACAAGTGCTGGATGAAATACACGCAACCGAGGAGGTGAAGAAACTGCTATGTGAACTCGATACCTCAAAAGCGGTGGGACCTGACAACATTTTTCCGTGGGTCCTTAGGAAGGGAGCAGAGATGTTGAGTGTACCACTAACAAAAATCTTCAACACATCCACTGAAACTGGGCAACTACCTGAGTGTGGAAAATGGCAAATGGTCCCAATTTTTAAGAAAGAGACAGACACGAGGCATTAAACTACAGACTTGTGTCACTGACGTGTATAGAATGCAAAGTCATGGAGAAGATCATCAGGAGGAGAGTGGTGGAGCACCTAGAAGACACAAGCTTATAAACGACAACCAGCACGGTTTCAGGAAAGAAAATCCTGTCACAAACCTACTGGAGTTTTATGACAAGGTAACAAAGTAAGACACAGCGAGAGGGGTGGATAGACTGCATTTTCTTGGACAGCAAGAAGGCGTTCAACTACGTTCCTACAAGAGGTTAATGCAAAGCTAGAGGATCAGGCACACGTAACAGGAAAGGCATGCAATGGATAGAAATATCTGACAGGGAGGCAACAACGAGTCATGGTACGTGACGAGGTGTCAGAGTGGGCACCTGTGACGAGTGGGGTTCCACAGGGTCAGTCCTTGGACCTGTACTGTTTTTGGTATATGTGAATGGCATAACGGAAGGGATAGACTCAGAAGTGTCCCTGTTTGCAGATGATGAAGTTGATGAGAAGAATTAAACAGTCGAGGATCAGGCAGGACTACAAAGAGACCTGGACAGGCTACAAGCCTGGTCCAGGAACTGGCTTCTTGAATTTAACCCTGCCAAATGTAAAGTAATGAAGATCAGGAAGGGCAAAGACCACCGAGACAGAGTATAGTCTAGGTGGCCAAGACTGCAAACCTCACTCAAGGAAAAGATCTTGAGGTGAGTATAATACTGAGTACATCTCCTGAGGCACACATCAATCAGATAACTGCTGCAGCATACGGGCGGCTGGCAAACCTAAGAATAGCATTCCAATACCTCACTTAGGAATCGTTCAAGACTTTGTACACCATACGTCAGGCCCATACTGGAGTATGCAGCACCAGTTTGGAACCCACACCTGGTCAAGCACGTCAAGAAATTAGAGAAAGTGCAAAGGTTTGGAACAAGACTAGTCCCAGAGCTAAAGGTTGTCCTACGAAGAAAGGTTAAGGGAAATCAGCCTGACGACACTAGAGGACAGGAGGGTTAGGGAGACATGATAACGACATATGAAATACTGAGGAATAGATAAGGTGTACAGAGACAAGATGTTCAGAGAGGGGACACAGAAACAAGGGGTCACACTGGAAGTTGAAGACTCCTATGAGTCAAAGGATGCTAGGAAGTATATCTTCAGATAGAGTTGTCAGGAAGTGGAATAGCCTAGAAAGTGACGTAGTGAGGCAGGAACCATACATAGTTTTAAGACGAGGTTTGATAAAGCTCATGGAGCAGGAGAGAGGACCTAGTAGCAATCAGTGAAGAGGCGGGGCCAGGAGCTATGACTTGACCCTTGCAACCACAAATAGGTGAGTACAAATAGGTGAGTACACACACACACACACACACACACACACACACACACACAGCAACAAGGAACACAGTTGGAAGCTGAAGACTCAGATGAATCACAGAGATGTTAGGAAGTATTTCTTCAGTCACAGAGTAGTTAGGAAGTGGAATAGTTTAGGAAGCGATGTAGTCGAGGCAGGTTCAATCACATAGCTTTAAGCAGACGTATGATAAAGCTCATGGCGCAGGGAGAGTGACCCAGTAGCGGCCAGTGAAGAGGTGGGGCCAGGAGCTATGATTCGACCCCTGCAACCACAACTAGGTGAGTACACACACACAACACTGTAAACAAGTTACAGTGACCCAATCCTTCCCTTCCCCCTCTGCCATCTTTGCTCTTCTGTCTCCCACTCTGTCTCTGTCTCTCTCTCCTCTCTCTCTCTCTCTCTCTCTCTCCTCTCTTCCCTCTTCTCTTCCTTACCACACACACAACCATTCTATCACTCTCTCTCCTCTCTCTCTCTCTCTCCCACTCTTCCTCCTCACCTTCCACCCATCTTCCTTCTCCCCGCCTCCTTCCCCCTCTCCCTCTAGCCTTTTCCCTCACTACCTGTTCCCCCAGTCCCTTCCCCCATCCTTCCCCCTCTCCCCTTAGCCTTTCCCTCACTCACTGTACCCCCTGTCCCTCCACCTCTCTTCCCCTCTCTCCTTCCCTTGCTTAATCAGCAGTTCCACGTCCCCTCTCTCCTTTTCCCCATAATCTCTCCCTGCCACTTCATATCCTTTCCCCTTCCTTCACCCACTCACTCCCATTCCCAATCCCAATCCCACTCACACCCACACCCTCATTCTGAAAACTGAAAACACTCCCCTTCAAATCCCAATCCCACTCACACCCACACACCCCTCACTCTGAAAATACATAAACCTCCTCTTCCTCAGCATATGCCCACCACACACACACACACACACACACACAAGACTAGTCCAGAGCTAAGGGGTATGTCCTACGAGGAGAGGTTAAGGGAAAACGACCTGACGACACTGGAGGACAGGAGAGATAGGGGGGGCATGATAACGACATATAAAATACTGAGAGGAATTGACAAAGTGGACAGAGACAGAATGTTCCAAAGATGGGACACAGCAACAAGGGGACACAGTTGGAAGTTGAAGACTCAGACGAATCACAGGGATGTTAGGAAGTATTTCTTCAGTCACAGAGTAGTCGGGAAGTGGAATAGTTTGGGAAGTGATGTAGTGAGGGCTCCATACACAGCTTTAAGAAGAGGTATGATAAAGCTCATGGCGCAGGGAGAGTGACCCAGTAGCGGCCAGTGAAGAGGCGGGGCCAGGAGCTATGTTCGACCCTGCAACCACAACTAGGTGAGTACAACTAGGTGAGTACACACCAACACCAGCGGAGTAACAGGATCGTTAGCGCTCACGAATCTTTATTAGTTTTTTCACCCAACAAAGGCATTACCAGGATTGCTGGAAGTTGACAGTGTCAGTGAACAACCCAAGACATGATACACGAACTGTCCCCAGTAGGATAAAGGAGGTGAAGGCCACAGTTACATAAAAGAAACTGAAATCAGTGCCATGAGAGAGAGGGAAAGGCTGAAGGCCTAGTGTGGGCAAAAGTAGTATTGCCTCATCCCAAAACCAAAATTCAAATCAGAATAAGTGCGACCCAAGCCAGGGAGTAAATGAGATAAGGATAGACGAGTTAGTGTACAGTGTATACAGGAATATAGTGATGAAGAAACAAGAGGAAGCAGGAGCCAAATCGTGAAGCATCGTGCACAAGGGAACCAGACAACAGCATCTGCCAGAGTAAAGTACGATAGCCTTTTGTGGTTGCATGAGGAAGCTGAGTCAGGCCCTGAATAACTGATAGCTGAGGATCATTATCCCTGCTCTGGAGAGCTGAATATCATATCTAAAGCAATTAACATTTAGTAGAGGAGAGAACTGGGGAGGTTTAAGTAGGGCCACGAGGCACATGAGTGCGTGCACAGGCGCTAAGACCAGTGAAATACACTAACATAGTTTATACAGTAAAAGTAAGTAAAGTTATTCAGGTATACATGAGTACAGAGATAGGTTATCACACAGCAGTATACGTGTAGAGAACCTAGGATAACCCAACAAATCAGACAGCGTAAATTATTTTATTTAAATCTAGGAAGCGACTTCAAGTACACACATACGCACACACACGAGTGTGTGTATGCACAGTCATGAAGATCGAAGAAGGGCAAAAAGACCGCTGACAGAGTACAGGCTAGGCGGACAAAGGCTACAAACCTCGGAAAAGGAGAAAGACCTTGGGGTGACTATAACGCCAAGCACGTCTCCGGAGGCACACACCAACCAGATAACTGTGGCAGCATATGGGCGACTGGCAAACATAAGATTAGCGTTCCGTTACCTTAACAAGGACTCGTTTAAGACACTGTACACCTTGTACGTCAGGCCCATACTAGAATATGCAGTACCAGTCTGGAACCCACACCTGGTCAAGCACATAAAGAAACTAGAGAAAGTGCAAAGGTTTGCGACAAGGTTAGTTCCACAACTCAGGGGTCTGTCCTATGAAGAAAGGCTGAGGAAATAGGACTAACAACACTGGAGGAAAGAAGGGTCAGAGGAGACATGATAACGACATACAAAATACTGCGGGAATCAACAAGGTAGACAGTGACAGGATGTTCCAGAGAGGGAACACAGAAACAAGGGGACACAACTGGAAGCTGAAGACTCAGATGAGTCAAAGGGATGTTAGGAAGCATTTCTTCAGCACAGAGTAGTCAGGAAGTGGAATAGTCTAGAGAAAGACATAGTGGAGGCAGGAACCATTCACAGTTTTAAGACGAGGTATGATAAAGCTCATGGAGCAGGAGAGCAGATACCCAGTAGTGGGCAGCGCAGAGGCGGGGCCAGGAGCTGAGTCTCGACCCCTGCAACCACAATTAGGTGAGTACATACACGAAGAGCTAGGGCAGTGGGAAACAGACCGCTACACCCCTGCCCCAACATCCCCTGCCCCTACATCCCTGTTCCCTCTTTCCTCTCGCTCTATCTCCCTCTCCATTTTCCTGTCTCTATCTCCCTCTTCTATCTCTCTCTTTTTATATCTCTCTCTTCCTCCTCACTTGCCCTAGCACTCCTCACACCACCACTCTGTTGTGTGGGTCTTGGGGGAGATATTTAGGTAGACATAGACACTCCTTGTAGGATGGTTACGGTATATTTACGGTAAGAGTAGGAGAGAGTCCAGCCACGTCTGTCCAGTTATAGGTCTGATGCTAGTGAGGGTGTATGCCTATGTGAGAGTGTGCACATGCGCTGAGCCTCTGACGTCAGCGGGTATCGTGACGTCACACGCAAAGGGACCAGCTGTATAAGTGGGATGAATGCTGAATGCTGGTACACTACACAAGTGTACATATGATACTGATACGACAGCTCGGCCATGTTATCGTATGACGTCTCGGCATACTATACAACTCTATAGACTGAACAGACAGGTGGTACTGGGTGAATCTATACAATAGCAAACACATTATAACTTGGAACTGATCAAGATTAATCTTACTCTCGCACTTCTTGAGTTAACAGTACTTAAGAGAATGTTAATGGATCTAGATATAAACATTATATATATAACAATTACAATTTGCAAATTTGATCGATCAATGGATGTGTATTCACGCACTCTTCGGCTTCTGAGGAAGAATAAATATTTACAGGGAAGAAGTTTTAACAGGAAAGATAAACTCGGCTAACACGGGTTATACTGTTAAAACTCAGAACTCAGAGAGAACTTGAACACACAAACATCTTGCTAGATACTGGAAATCTAATAACAAAACACACAGTCAATAATTCGGTTCTAAACTGGATTTTCTATCTTTAGCTCACAACTTATGATCATTTTCCTACTGGAGGAATGAACAGACTCGGTGGAGTGGATGGATCTCTCCCGAGTTGAAATAGTTAGCTCAAAGACACAAAGTATGAGCAAAGGAGAACGGCTCTCACTATCTCTTACTGCAGGTAAGAATTACTCGACACACGACACTTTTCTCTGCAAAGGCTTACTGTCAACTGGAAGGAACACTATCTGGAACACGAGGACAACAACTGGCACTCTAGTGAGTACACTAGCAACAGAAACGGCTTTCTGCAATTGCTTTTGCATCAGTGAGAGATGCTATAACTCATTCAAATAGTCTTTCTTCAACAAAGCGTCCCCTGGAGAGGAACTACTACTTGAACTAGCAACATTGCAAGGATAGACTCAGTACTCAAGGCGGTCCGGATACCTCCGGCACCCTAGGCATCTGAACGCTATCTTGCATGCAAGATATTGTAGGGCTGAATTCAGACAGGAGTGACAGTAATACTAGTGCCTTGACCGCTCGGCTACGTTAACAAGTAAAACACATACTTTCTACAAGAACTAATCTGAACTTCACATTCCGCATCACTCTGGCAATTCTCTGATACAAGGTGGAAGAACAAACACATTGTTCAAAGGCTATAGACTGTCTTTCAGTCATTAAGGGACTATGAGGGCTGTTTACTGACTCATTATCATTATGGCACTGAATGGCATACACACAGTATTATCGCACATGGTTACTAGAACTTCAATGCCTTGACTGGCAGAAAACACACAGTTATCACTTGAATTTACTTGAGACATGACTGAGCAATTAAACGAGAATTGAAATGAAGCAGAATTTACAGAAGTATATGGCACAATATAGCTTAACTGACAGAAATTATCAACTATTCTGCATAAGTAACATGGATAATAGCACAATAACACTAAAGAAAAGATAACTCACTGGAAATTTACTGGCAAGGAAACTCAACACACTAAATTAAAACAATCTAGCTTTAACTTGAACAGCAAAATGAGTTTTCTTTTCTTGTAAGTATCAACAAAATTGCAACACAATAAAAGAATTAAATGCACAAATAATAAAAGATTCAATAATGGTTATGGCACTAGCAACAATCTGATAAAACGATTCGATAGAATATTCACTGGCAAAAATTAAAGTAACTTTACTGCTTGTTTTACTTAGAAGTTCACTGGAATATTACTTATTACTCTTAGGAAATGACAATTTACTTGAGCAAATAAACAATAAAATTGATGAAACAAAAATTGAATACTGGGGAATTTAATTTACACAAAATCAATTTCAGGAATTATCAATAGTCAATAATTGCACTGGGGAAAACTTTGCAACACAAGAATTAAGATATAACGAATGAATTAGTTTGAACACTCTTACTCTTAATTGCAAGCAAAGCAAGGTAACTCAATGCAACAGTTACTGAACAATTTACTAAAAACACTGACTTTAGACAAACTTAAGAGTGAATTTGTTCAACAACACATGAAAACAAATGAAAAATTAATGACAATAAAATGGTATTAACACTTACATAAGCTGGAAGATACTCATCAAAGGCACAGAACAGTTAACTTACTACTTATACAAAGTCATGCTCTTGTTGACTATATATAATTATTGGAGCAAAATAATATCTTCAGTAAGTTATATCACTAGTCTGCAAAAGTAATTCACATTAGCACTATACAAAAAGAACAAGTACACAAAACAATATTGGGTGCAATGGGATAATTACTGACTGCAACACATAAGAATTAGCAGGGAATACTACTGGTAAAATGTTAAAATTGCTTGGAGGAGAAAACAATATATAGTTACTGGGGCAAGCAAAATTAATTAATTACACAATTAAAACATTAACAAACAAGGGTAAGATAATAAAAATGATAACTCTGGGATAGTACACTTGGTGAAACACAATAATTAACAAGACAGAAAATTCAACAACACATGGGCAATGCTGGGGAAAAATTTAAAATCTTTTAAAATTACTACTTGGTGGAATATTGGAACACAAGATAACTTTAACAAAACTATACTTACTGCATATTTAGTAACACAACGAAATTCCCAGAAATTATAACGCAATAATTAACAAGAGACAATACTAGTGAAATAAAAAATTAATGCAAATAATTAATTTAACACAGAACACTTCCTAGGATAACTCAAAATTTATGTAACTCGCAGAAATTGTCTCAACACACGAAATTGTCTATAGATTATCTGAAAAATAAAACAACAAGACAGTAAATTTCTAGGGTGGAGATCGGTGACTGAAGCGTGGTGGTGGAGGGTGGTGGTGGAGGCTGGTGGTCTGGTCCACTGATAACTGAAGTAATGTGCATGAACCGGCGGACTACGAACCGAGGCTTTGTACAGTTGGCACAACAGTTCAGAAGAAACACACTCAGGACGCTCGACCTGGTTCGTAGCCAATAAACTGCTTGCAGGACCCAGTTAAGGGTGAAATAATCCAAACTTAATGCTCTGTGTGGGTGGATGCACGTGGTCAAGGCGTCTGCCTTAGCGTGGGTGGTGGGGGTGGTTGGGTGGAGTGCCCCACACCGCTTCCGCTGCGCTGTGGCTTACGCCGTTTATATGAACTAAACCTAGGTGGCTTGAATAACCCAGGATACCACGGGGATGGTATTGTACTCAGAACACAATACACTGGAGTACAAAGGTGGTATAAATGCGTGAACTCACGTGGCTTACTTCTCAAACAGCAGAGTGGCTTGCTGGCTTAGTAGAATATTTTCACACAGATTGACTGGCTTGGAATCTTGTAACAAATTAGCACAGCAAGGTAGAAGCTGGCTTAAGCCTAGGCTGACGTAACTGGTGGTGGCTTAATGGCTGGAATGGTACTCTCCCTCACTGGCTTACTCGTCAGAATTTGCAAAACCCAGGTCAACCCTCGTAGGTTTTAACAAATCAACAAATGAGGCACTTAACTGACTGGAGATACTTTAGATATTGTAGACTTCTTGGATGTAGGTAGCTGGTAACGTGGTCGGTCTGGAGGCTGGAGGCTGTTTGGCTTGTCGTAGTCTTCTCTCTATAACAGCGTAATCGATAAAAATTACGGAAACCCCGTGCACCACTTGTTGTGTGGGTCTTGGGAGAGATATTTAGGTAGACATAGACACTCCTTGTAGGATGGTTACGGTATATTTACGGTAAGAGTAGGAGAGAGTCCAGCCACGTCTGTCCAGTTATAGGTCTGATGCTAGTGAGGGTGTACGCCTATGTGAGAGTGTGCACATGCGCTGAGCTCTGACGTCAGCAGGTATCGTGACGTCACACGAAAAGGGACCAGCTGTATAAGTGGGATGAATGCTGAATGCTGGTACACTACACAAGTGTACATATGATACTGATACGACAACTCTATCCCCCCTTCCCTCTTCCTCCTTCCCTCTTACACTCCCATCTACCATTCTATCACTTTCTCTCTCTCTCTCTCTCTCCCTCTCTCTCTCTCTCTCTCCCCTCTCTCTCTCTCCTCTCTTTCCCATCTCTCTCTCCCACTCTCTCTCCTCTCTCTTTCTCTACCCCTCTCGCTCTCTTCTGCCTCACTTTCCCTCCCACTCTTTCACTCCACCATTCTATCCCCCCCTCCTTCCCTCCCCCTTTACCTCTTACCCTCCCCTTACCTCACCCCTCCCTTACTCTTACACTCCCAAGTTCAGCACTTGAAGCTCAGCACTAGCATTATAATTATTAGATTTACTAGTAGTACTATAAGTATTTTATTTGTAATATTGATACATAGAAGTGAGGGTATTTCTGGGCACACAAACATAGATGCGCCTGCACATATACACAGCACATACCCACAAAGTTTTCACACCTTCTGAAAACTGACCTGACACATAATCTCTCCCTCTCTCGAATCCTGTACACACACACACACACAAGCAGATTGTCTCTCCCCACATGGTCTCTCCCCTTCAAGGTTTCCCACCCTCTCCCTTTTCTCTCTCTCACTTCTCTTCTCTCTCCATCTCTCTCTCTCCAGCTATGTCTCTTTCCCCTCTACCTTTCCCTTTCTATCTCTCTCACTTTCCCTCTCTCTCTCTCTCACTTATCCCCTCTCCTTCTCTCTCTCTCTCTTTCTCCTCTACCTCCCTTCTCTCACTCTCTATTTCAATCTTTTTCCCCTCTACCTCTCCCTTCTCTCTCTCCTCTCACTCTCTTCCCCTCTACCTGTCCCTTCTCTCTCCACTCTCTTTCCCCTCTACCTACTTCCTCTCTCTCTCACCTTCTCTCCCCCTCTACCTTCCCTTCTCTCTCACTCATTCCCTGTCCTTCTCTCCCACTCTCTCACTCTCTTCCCCTCTACTCTCCTTTCTCTCTCCTCACTCTTCTCTCCCTCTACCTCTCCCCTTCTCTCTCTCTCACTCATTCCCTCTCCCTTTTCTCTCTCTCCCTTAAAAATAATGGTAGGGACTCGAAGGACCCAGGTATCAGAGGAGAATGGTTCTGGTAAGGAATAATGGATGGAAGAGCAGTGTAAAAGGATGGAACAAGAGTGGAAGAGAAAGTAGAGAGCTTTCTGCAAAAATGGAGAGAGCTTTCTTTGAAATTGGAAAAGAGGTTGGAGGAGAAGTAGACTTGGGAGTCACAAGTCAAAGATGCAGTAGCCAGGATAAGGGTCCTAGAATGCGAGGTAAACAATCTGAAGTGGGTTACAGGGTATGACCAGAGAAGAACAGCATCTGAAGCTGGTACACCCCTACTGACAGAGGGCCCAATGGGAAGGAAGGAGATATAACTTAGACTAAGGCCCTACCAGCCTACCAAGCAGGGCCAAGGAGTGAAGAGGAAGAGGAGCTGTGTGCAGGTGGAGAGGGGGATAGGTCAAATGCAGAGGCACAACAATGCCACCAAGAGCTACTGGAAATAATAAGGGAGAAAATGGCCATGTACAGACAGGAACCAGAGTCACAGAGGGAAAGGCAATGGGAGGAGGAGAGGGCGAAGTCAGTGTTTATTCATGGGCGCCAGGAGAGTGAGGGAAGGACACACACCAAATACAGCAGGCAGAAAGAAAGGAGAACGTCATCACAGAAACAGGTGAAGAGGACATGTCCGAGATTGTAAATTTTCAGATAATAGGTGGGTACGTGAAGGGGAGAAAACGACCAATCAAGCTGATTCTCAGGACAGAAACAGTGTGAAACAGGATCCTCCAAGAGAAACCACAGTTGAAGGAATCGGCAGAATACAAGAGGGTGTTCCTAGACTGAGACTGAACAAAACAGAACGACAGCAGCTGGGGAGAGGACACAAAGCGAAAGAAGCTAGGAGGAGAGACAAGGACAGATCAGGGCAGAGCAACAAGAGCAAGCACACACAGAACCACCCCAGAACCACTCACGCTATCCAAACACAAACCACAATCCCCTACCCAACACTCTGCTATAGAACCCCGCAGTATACTGCCAGATCCCCCACCCTACAACCCCAAACACAGTGTTGAGAGGAAACTGAAGGTATGGTATACCAACCCGACTGAATAACAAATAAGTGGGAGGAGTGGCACGAAAGAGTCAAAGAGGCATCACCGGACATCATAGCTCATAGAAACCAAGCTGCTCTAGGTATGATAACAGATGCCATCTTTCCAACGGGATATCAGATCCTGAGGAAAGACAGAGGGAACAGAGGGGTGGAGGAGTGGCAATGCTGATCAAAAATCGGTGGGATTTTGATGAGCAGGAGATAGGAGACAGAGGAGAAGTAAAGTTACGTAGTAGGAACACTTCAGTCTGAAATTGGGGAAGGACACAGAAGACCGCAGTCGGCATACATGTTAGGGAATCAAAGGCTGCAAACGTCACTTAAAGAAAAGGATCTTAGGGTAAGCATTATAACGAACATGTCCCCTGAGGCACACATCAATCAAATAACTCTGCAGCATATGGACACTTGGCAAACCTGAGAATAGCATTTGACATCTGAGTAAAGAGGCATTCACGACATTGTACACATGTACGTCAGGCCTATACTGGAGTATGTAGCGCCAGTATGGAACCCTCACTTAGTCAAACACGTCAAGAACTTGGAGAAAGTGCAAAAATTGCAACAAGATTAGTCCGGGAACTGAAGGGTGTGTCTTACGAGGAGAGATTAAGGGAACTCAACCTGATGACACTAGAGGATAGGAGGGACAGGGGACGCATGATAACGATGTATAAAATACTGAGAGGAATTGATAAGGACAGGGCCCGAATGTTTCAGAAATGGGATACAGGAACAAGGGGCCACAATTAGAAGATGAAAACCCAGATGAGTCATAGGGATGTTAGGAAGTATTTCTTTAGCCTTAGAGTTGTCAGGAAGTGGAATAGTCTAGGAAGTGATGTAGTGGAGGCAGGATCCATAGCTTTAATTAAAGAAGAGGTATGATTAAACTCATGGAGCAGGGAGAGTGTGACCTAGTGGCGACCAGTGAAGAGGCGGGACCAGAAGCTATGAATCGACACCTGCAACCACAATTAGGTGAGCATATACACACAAACCCATCTTAGAGAAAGCAGCGTCAGTATGGAACCGACATAGCGCTTGTCGTAAAGTTTTTCAACAAGCGCTTACTACATAAACAAGACATACGAGGCATAAACAAGACATACGAGGCATAAACAAGACATACGAGGCATAAACAAGACATACGAGGCATAAACAAGACATACGAGGCATAAACAAGACATACGAGGCATAAACAAGACATACGTAACGGCAGGCATAAACAAGACATACGAGGCATAAACAAGACATACGAGGCATAAACAAGACATACGAGGCATAAACAAGACATACGAGGCATAAACAAGACATACGAGGCATAAACAAGACATACGAGGCATAAACAAGACATACGAGGCATAAACAAGACATACGAGGCATAAACAAGACATACGAGGCATAAACAAGACATACGAGGCATAAACAAGACATACGAGGCATAAACAAGACATACGAGGCATAAACAAGACATACGAGGCATAAACAAGACATACGAGGCATAAACAAGACATACGAGGCATAAACAAGACATACGAGGCGTGAGATGCAACACGTATCCATTACCAAACTTTTGCTAAAACATTGCAATATTTTGGCAACACAACGCCGCCGCTGACGAGAATATTTCAGATACGACATATTCTTGAAAAGTTAAAACTGTATTAGTTTCCGCTTTGATCAAATAAAATTTGGGCGTCATCGCTCATTAATTATATGTATGTGATGTTATGTTTTATGTTTCATTATAATCAAAATAAGGATATTTGCATGTACAGTGGACCCCCGGTTTTCGTACTGCTCCAAACTTGAACAGTTATGTAAGTGTATTATTGTAAGTGCTTTTGTAAGTGTATCTTTGGGGGTCTAAAAGGACTAATCTAATTTACATTATTCCTTAGGGGAACAAACTCGTTTGGTAATGGAACTTTAACAGCATTCTGGAACGAATTAATTACAAAAACCGAGGTCCACTGTATATGTAAAATTCAAGAAATGTTATAAGTGTATCAGTTTGGGTTTTTTTTTTACGTTTTTTTTTGACGTAATTTTTGATCATTGATAGAAATGTGATGGTGTTATAGTTTATTAACAACAAGGTAAGATTGTTTTATGCATATTTAACATTAACTAACACAACATGTGGCAACTTGATGGTGGTGTGAGCGATGGCTGGCAGTAACAAGCTCGTTGTTCACCTTGTGTTCGTAATGATGACTCAGCCTTAACAAAGCATTGAGTCGTTAATGATCAGCATTAACAACTCAATGCTCAGCATTAACAACTCAATGCTCAGCATTAACAACTCAATGTTCAGCATTAACAACTCAATGTTCAGCATTAACTCAATGTTCAGCATTAACAACTCAATGTTCAGCATTAACAACTCAATGTTCAGCATTAACAACTCAATGTTCAGCATTAACAACTCAATGCTCAGCATTAACAACTCAATGTTCAGCATTAACAACTCAATGTTCAGCATTAACAACTCAATGTTCAGCATTAACAACTCAATGCTCAGCATTAACAACTCAATGCTCAGCATTAACAACTCAATGCTCAGCATTAACAACTCAATGTTCAGCATTAACAACTCAATGTTCAGCATTAACTCAATGTTCAGCATTAACAACTCAATGTTCAGCATTAACAACTCAATGCTCAGCATTAACAACTCAATGCTCAGCATTAACTCAATGCTCAGCATTAACAACTCAATGCTCAGCATTAACAACTCAATGCTCAGCATTAACAACTCAATGCTCAACATTAACTCAATGCTCAGCATTAACAACTCAATGCTCAGCATTAACTCAATGCTCAGCATTAACAACTCAATGCTCAGCATTAACTCAATGCTCAGCATTAACAACTCAATGCTCAGCATTAATAAAAACCATTCTTACAAATGATTAGATTGTTTTATGATCCAATTGGCGTGATGTATTTTTAAATATATTGAATTTTGATATTAGACTGAGATAATTCTGGCAGTCTTTGCGAGTCTTGGTATATGACTAATTTTAAATGTGAAATACGTATAGTGTTTTTTCTTGTGTGTTTTTTAGTTCGTAATATTTTACAAGATAAAGAGGTCCTACAGTGCCGCTATCTTCAAGTGCTCTTATATCAGTATTCTTTTCAAACCACAATATTAATGCTAGAGTATGTCCACAGTTTTTATCATTAGGTTTTCGTTTTTAAACCGATAACCAGCCTAAACTTTTGTATAATGCGGATGATGTCATATATATGTATTCAATTGAAAATCAAGAAGTTTGAACTGTTAGAAAAGCAAGAATCGTCAGGAGACGCCTGGACTCCTACAGGAGCATTAAGAATCGTCAGGAGACGCCTGGACTCCTACAGGAGCATTAAGAATCGTCAGGAGACGCCTGGACTCCTTCAGGAGCATTATAACATCAGAGAACAAGGGTTGACTTGAAAACAGAATAGTACAAAATACTGAGGTCATAAATACAGATGCAACACCTGGGTATTTTTATTTAAAAACGCTTTTCTAACCAGTGGCTTTATCAGTTTAATACAGATGCAATTTGATGGTGTTGAAAGTGGATACAGTACATGAGGTAAAGTGTCTCTTAGCCTTGTTGAATTACACACAACAGTGGAAGATAAGATAATCAGTCTCCAGCCTGTAGCTGGTATTCAGTACTTTACTCGTAACCAATGTGAATCACAGGCCGCAAGATGGACTCTTAGATACCTTATCCAGATCAAGTGAAGCAGTTGAAATGGCGCCAATGGAAAACGGGACGTACTCGTGGAAGACACTGTAAGTCGTACTGAAGACTTGGGTTATAGTTTAGCCAATATACTGTGGGGGGTATCCTCTGTACCAAGATTTCAAGGTGTTGCTGTTTAGGGCAAGTATCATTGAGATACTGAATTACAGTACCGTCAAGATGAGGTTATTGACTCTGAGTAAATGGTCTTTTTCCTTGTCTTGTTGTTATTGTATAAAAACATTGCAATTATACAAAATGTTATAAGAGGCCTTGAAAATGTAGAACAAGTTTGTCCGAGGGGCGAGTTTCCATTACACGAGCAGAGCTGGAAACACAAGTCCCAGGGATGTTAGGAAATAATTCTTTAACCATAGCAGGGTTAGGAAGTGGAACGGCCTAGACAGCAAAATCGTAGAAACTGAATCTATATATGTACAGGTTTTTAGTAGAGACATGATAGTGATTACACAGCTAGGAGAAACGAGACAAGGTAGACGCCAGTGTTGAGATGGGGACAGGAGTTAGACTCGACCCCTGTAATTATAAGTAAAACTCTCACACACACACACACACACACACACACAAGGGCAATAGAAATAATGGTAAGACCAGAACGAGCCCTTTGTTTACTCGTAGGTGCAGGCAGGCAAAAACTAAGTGCACAAGAGAATGGAAAAAGTACAGAAGACAAAGGACCCAGGAAAATAAGGAGTTTAGTCGACGAGCCAGAAACGAGTATGCACAGATAAGGAGGGAGGCTCAGCGACACTAAGAAAACAACATAGCATCGAAAGTCAAGTCTCACCCGAAACTGTTGTATAGCCACATTAGGAGGAAGACAACAGTCAAAGACCAGGTAATCAGGCTGAGGAAAGAAGGTGTGGAACTCACAAGAAACGATCAAGAGGAATGTGAGGAGCTCAACACGAGATTTAAGGAGGTATTTACAGTGGAGACAGGAAGGACTCTGGGAAGACAGAACAGAGGGGGACACCAACAAGGAATATACCAACAAGTGTTGGAAGACATACACACAACTGAGGAGGAGGTGAAGAAGTTGCTCAGTGACCTTGATACCTCAAAGTCGATGGGACCGACAACATCTCCCGTGGGTCCTTAGAGAGGAGCAGAGACGCTGTGTGTGCCACTAACCACGATCTTCAACACATTACTCGAAACTGGGTAACTACCTGAGGTATGGAAGACAGCAAATGTAGTTACCATTTGTAAGAAAGGAAACAGAAACGAGGCACTAAACTATAGACCAGTGTATAGTATGCAAAGTCATGGAGAAGATTATCAGGAGGAGAGTGGTAGAGCACATGAAACGAAACAAGATTATAAATGACAACCAGCACGGATTCAGGGAAGGCAAATCCTGTGTCAAAAACCTACAGGAGTCTTATGACAAGGTAACAGAGGTAAGACACGAGAGAGAAGGGTGGGTTGACTGCATTTTCTTTGACTGCAAGAAGGCCTTTGACACAGTTCCTCACTAGAGATTAGTGCAGAAGCTAGAGGATCAGGCACGCATAACAGGAAGGGCACTGCAATGGATCAGAAAATACCTGACAGGGAGGCAACAACGAGTCATGGTACGTGATGAGGTATCACAGCGGGCGCCTGTGAGGAGCAGGGTCCCACAAGGGTCAGTCCTAGGACCAGTGCTATTTTTGGTATATGTGAATGACATGATGGAAGGGATAGACTCAGAAGTGTCCCTGTTCGCAGATGATGTGAAGTTAATGAGGAGAATTAGATCAGATGAGGATCAGGCAGGACTACAAAGAGACCTGGACAGGCTGAACACGTGGTCCAGCAACTGGCTTCTAGAGTTTAACCCCGCTAAATGCAAAGTCATGAAGATCGGGGAAGGGCTAGAGAATATAGGCTAGGAGGCCAAAGACTGCAAACCTCACTCTAGGAGAAAGATCTTGGGGTGAGTATAACACCGAGCACGTCTCCAGAAGCACACATCAACAAGATAACTGGTGCAGCATATGGGTGCCTGGCAAACCTGAGAATAGCGTTCCGATACATTAGTAAGGAATAAGTCTAACAGATTATTAGGATTTATTTCAAGAAGTATAAGCAACAGAAGTCCAAAAGTTATTTTACAGCTCTATACATCACTAGTGAGACCTCATTTGGATTATGCAGCTCAGTTTTGGTCTCCTTACTACAGGATGGATATAGATTCATTGGAGAACATACAAAGAAGAATGACTAAAATGATTTACAGTATAAGAAATCTCCCGTATGAAGATAGACTTAGAGCGTTGAATCTCCACTCTCTGGAGAGACGTATTGGTCGGACCCTCCAACATAAAGGTGACGTGTGTGTACTGGTGTACTGGGCTGACCGTCCAACATAAAGGTGACGTGTCAGATAATGACAAGAAACTGGTGGATATTATAATGGTGGTTATTATGATGGTGGTTATTATGATGGTGGTTATTATGGTGGTGGTTATTATGATGGTGGTTATTATGAAGGTGGTTATTATGATGGTGGTTATTATGAAGGTGGTTATTATGATGGTGGTTATTATGGTGGTGGTTATTATGATGGTGGTTATTATGAAGGTGGTTATTATGATGGTGGTTATTATGGTGGTGGTTATTATGATGGTGGTTATTATGAAGGTGGTTATTATGATGGTGGTTATTATGAAGGTGGTTATTATGATGGTGGTTATTATGGTGGTGGTTATTATGATGGTGGTTATTATGAAGGTGGTTATTATGATGGTGGTTATTATGGTGGTGGTTATTATGAAGGTGGTTATTATGATGGTGGTTATTATGATGGTGGTTATTATGAAGGTGGTTATTATGAAGGTGGTTATTAGAGGTGGTTATTGAAGGTGGTTTTTGAGGTTATTATGAAGGTGGTTATTATGAAGGTGGTTATTATGAAGGTGGTATTATGAAGTGGTTATTATGAAGGTGGTTATTATGATGGTGGTTATTATGAAGGTGGTTATATAAGGTGGTTATTGAAGGTGGTTATTATGATGGATTAGAGGTGGTTATTATGATGGTGGTATTATGAGGTGGTTATATGAAGGTGGTTATTATGAGTGGTGGTTATTATGATGGTGGTTATTATGAAGGTGGTTATTATGAAGGTGGTTATTGAAGGTGGTATTATGGGTGGTTATTATGAAGGTGGTTATTATGGTGGTGGTTATTATGAAGGTGGTTATTATGAAGGTGGTTATTATGAAGGTGGTTATTATGAAGGTGGTTATTATGAAGGTGGTTATTATGGTGGTGGTTATTATGAAGGTGGTTATTATGAAGGTGGTTATTATGAAGGTGGTTATTATGAAGGTGGTTATAAGGTGATAGGTGGTTATTATGAAGGTGGTTATTATGATGGTGGTTATTATGAAGTGGTTATTATGAAGGTGGTTATTATGAAGGTGGTTATTATGAATGGTTATTATAAGTGGTATGAAGGTGGTTATTATGATGGTGGTTATTATGAGGTGGTAGTGTTATTATGAAGGTGGTTATTATGAAGGTGGTTATTATGAAGGTGGTTATTATGAAGGTGGTTATTATGAAGGTGGTTATTATGAGTGGTTATTATGAAGGTGGTTATTATGAAGGTGGTTATTATGAGGTGGTTATTATGAGGTGGATTTATGGTTTATGAAGGTGGTTATTATGAAGTGGTTATTATGAAGGTGGTTATTATGAAGGTGGTTATTATGAAGGTGGTTATTATGAAGGTGGTTATTATGAAGGTGGTTATTATGAGGTGGTTATTATGAAGGTGGTTATTATGAGGTGGTTATTATGAAGGTGGTTATTATGAAGGTGGTTATTATGAAGGTGGTTATTATGAAGGTGGTTATTATGAAGGTGGTTATTATGATGGTTATTATGGTGGTTATTATGAAGGTGGTTATTATGAAGGTGGTTATTATGATGGTGGTTATTATGAAGGTGGTTATTATGAGGTGGTTTGAAGGTGTTATTAGAAGGTGGTTATTATGAAGGTGGTTATTATGAAGGTGGTTATTATGAAGTGTTATTATGGGTGGTTATTATGAAGGTGGTTATTATGAAGGTGGTTATTATGAGGTGGTTATTATGAAGGTGGTTATTATGAAGGTGGTTATTATGAAGGTGGTTATTATGATGGTGGTTTATGAAGGTGGTTATTATGAGGTGGTTATTATGAAGGTGGTTATTATGAAGGTGGTTATTATGAAGGTGGTTATTATGAAGGTGGTTATTATGATGTGGTTATTATGAAGGTGGTTATTATGAAGGTGGTTATTATGAAGGTGGTTATTATGAAGGTGGTTATTAGAAGGTGGTTATTATGATAGGTGGTTATTATGAAGGTGGTTATTATGAAGGTGGTTATTATGAAGGTGGTTATTATGGTGGTGGTTATTATGAAGGTGGTTATTATGAAGGTGGTTATTATGAAGGTGGTTATTATGAAGGTGGTTATTATGAAGGTGGTTATTATGAAGGTGGTTATTATGATGGTGGTTATTATGAAGGTGGTTATTATGAAGGTGGTTATTATGATGGTGGTTATTATGAAGGTGGTTATTATGAGGTGGTTATTATGAAGGTGGTTTTTGAGGTGGTTTATGAAGGTGGTTATTATGAGGTGGTTATTATGAAGGTGGTTAAGTTAATGATGGTGGTTATTATGAAGGTGGTTATTATGAAGGTGGTTATTATGAAGGTGGTTATTATGAGGTGGTTATTATGAAGGTGGTTATTATGAAGGTGGTTATTATGAAGGTGGTTATGGTGGTATTGAAGGTGGTTATTATGAAGGTGGTTATTATGAAGGTGGTTATTATGAAGGTGGTTATTATGATGGTGGTTATTATGAAGGTGGTTATTATGAAGGTGGTTATGAAGGTGGTTATTATGAAGGTGGTTATTATGAAGGTGGTTATTATGAAGGTGGGGTTTTTTATGAGGTGGTTATTATGAAGGTGGTTATTATGATGGTGGTTATTATGAAGGTGGTTATTATGAAGGTGGTTATTATGATGGTGGTTATTATGATGGTGGTTATTATGAAGGTGGTTATTATGAAGGTGGTTATTATGAAGGTGGTTATTATGAAGGTGGTTATTATGAAGGTGGTTATTATGAAGGTGGTTATTATGAAGGTGGTTATTATGAGGTGGTTATTATGAAGGTGGTTATTATGAAGGTGGTTATTATGATGGTGGTTATTATGAAGGTGGTTATTATGAAGGTGGTTATTATGAAGGTGGTATTATGGTGGTGGTTATTATGAAGGTGGTTATTATGAAGGTGGTTATTATGATGGTGGTTATTATGATGGTGGTTATTATGAAGGTGGTTATTATGAAGGTGGTTATTATGAAGGTGGTTATTATGAAGGTGGTTATTATGAAGGTGGTTATTATGAAGGTGGTTATTATGATGGTGGTTATTATGTAGGTGATGTTCTCTTTGTTGTGCTCACACCAGTATGTTCTCTGCGTTCCTGTCAGCTTAGGCCCTGTCATATCTACTCTTGAAATTATGTATAGAGTTTGTCTATACTTCTCATGCAGCTCGTCCACTTCCTTACCAGGAAGGCAATGAAGAAGTATTTTTCACGTCCTTCTTAAAGTTTGTCTCTATCTGTCATGTCAGATTACCTTGAGATCTTGTGTACCGTATTCGTCTCTTTCCCGGTCCTTGTCTATTAATTATGTTAGTCTCACTCGCTTTAGTGTCTCCTTATTGATCAATCCACTCATCTTCAGAATATTAGATTAGAACGTAAGAAGAACATAAGAAAGAAGGAACACTGCAGCAGGCCTACTGGCCCATGCGAGGCAGGTCCAATTCTCCCAATGGCTTAAGCCAATGCCTCGACTCAGCCAGGTCAGGTTACATTCACTTAAGGAAGGAGCACTGCATCTGACCTAGTAGCACAAACTAGTCAAGTACAACTCACACCCACCCGCACCCACTCATATATTTATCTAGCCTATTTTTAAAACTACACAACGTTTTAGCCTCTATAACTGTACTCGGGAGTTTGTTCCACTCATCCACAACTCTATTACCAAACCAATGCTTTCCTATATCCTTCCTGAATCTGAATTTATCCAACTTAAAGCCATTGCTGCGAGTCCTGTCAATGATAGATATTTTTAGCACGCTATTTACATCACCTTTATTTATTCCTGTTTTCCATTTATACACCTCAATCATATCCCCCCTAATTCTACGCCTTTCTAGAGAGTGCAGATTCAGGACCCTCAGTCTATCCTCATAGGGAAGATTTTTGATACATGGAATCAACTTAGTCATCCTCCTTTGTACGTTTTCCAGTGCATTTATATCCATTCTGTAATACGGTGACCAAAACTGTGCAGCATAATCTAGATGAGGACTAACCAAGGATATATAGAGTTGAAGAACAACCTGAGGACTCCTATTATTTATGCTTCTTGATAAGAAGCCAAGGATTCTGTTCGCTTTATTGCGAACACTTATGCACTGCTGTCTTGGTTTTAGATTACTGCTAACCAAAACTCCTAAATCCTTTTTGCAATCAGTAGTATTAAGATCTACATTATTTAGTTTATATGTGGCATGGTTATTGTCCTGTCCAATATTTAGAACTTTGCATTTATCTATATTAAACTGCATCTGCCACTTCTCCGACCACTGCATCAGTCTATTCAAATCTTCCTGGAGTGCTTTAATGTCCTCACTTGAATGAATTGGACGGCCTATTTTGGTGTCATCGGCAAACTTGTTTATGTCGCTATTTATTCCCTCATCTATGTCGTTTATGTAGATTGTGAACAACAAGGGGCCCAATACTGACCCCTGTGGAACACCACTTGTGACGCTTCCCCACTCTGATTTCTCCCCATTTATGCAAACTCTCTGCTGCCTATTTGTCAACCATGCCTCTATCCAGGTAAAAATTCCTCCTATTCCGTGTGCCTTAATTTTCCTCAATAGTCTCTGATGTGGGACTCTATCAAAAGCCTTACTGAAGTCCATATACACAATATCATATTCATTACCATGATCTACCTCCTCAAACACCTTAGTGAAAAAAGTTATTAAATTTGTAAGGCAGGAACGCCCTTTTGTAAAACCGTGCTGAGATTCGTTGATTAATTTATGCTTTTCAAGATGGCTGCGAATTGCCTCGGCAATTATTGATTCCATAAATTTTCCCACTATGGAGGTTAGGCTTATTGGTCTATAGTTCGAAGCTAAGGACCTGTCTCCTGCTTTGAAAATAGGTATTACATTTGCAATTTTCCACTTATCTGGCACCATGTCAGTTTGCAGTGATATGTTGAAAAGATTAGCCAACGGTTTGATAAGCTCCTCTTTACATTCCTTTAGAACCCTTGCATACAGTTCATCAGGGCCTGGGGATTTGTTAGGTTTTAATTTATCTATTTGTCTAAGGACCATGTCACTTGTGACCCTAATCGTGCATAGTTTATTATCGTCCTGTTCTATATAATTTATTATTTCTGGAATATCGCTAGTATCTTCCTGTGTAAAAACTGAGAGGAAGTAAGTGTTAAAAATTCTACACATTTCCTTATCACTGACGGTGAGCTGACCAGAGTAACTTTTGAGTGGGCCTATCTTGTCCCTAATCTTACTTCTGTATACCTGAAAAAATCCTTTTGGGTTAGTCTTCGATTCTCTTGCAACTTTAACCTCATAGTCTCTTTTTGCTTTTCTTATTCCCTTTTTTATTTCTCTCTTTAACTGAATATATTGATTACATAATTGCCCCTCTCCTCTTTTGATTCGCCTATATATGCCTCTCTTTTGACCAATGAGATGTTTTAATCTATTGTTCATCCATTTAGGATCATTTTTGTTTGATCTGATTTCCCTATTAGGAACATAAGTTGTCTGAGCAGCTAGAACTATTCTCTGAAAAACGTCATATTGGCAATCACCATCTACCTGACTATTACAAATAAAAAAGCATTTGTAATAAACGACTGTTTGGGATACTAAGTAAAATCTCATTTTTCAGATATTTATTATATATATATTATATTTATTAATATAAAACAATCTGAATAAAAACATATAATCTAATAATCTGTGTAAAAACATTTACACAAAATCATAATACCAGATAAAAGTCACAAATAAAATCATATACTTAGAGCAATGTCAAGTGGCTTCCGTCTACAAGTGTCACGCAGGACACTGCCACACCTTGTCATGATACTCCTTCTCCACCGTGTCCTCAGACACCCTTGTCTCTGTCTTATGGCACGCATACGGGGTTCCACGACACCCGTTCCTGTACCATAAAGACTCAATCGCTGTGTCACACGACACCTTCTCTGTGCCACATGGCACGCCCCCTGTATCATGAACTCTTTCTCTCATAAAGCCTTTGCACCGCGTTATGACACACCAAATACACGACTCTTAACTTGTGTCGTGCCACCGTCACAACTCTCTGGATACATCACTAAAAAACCTGACACTCCGGGTAACAATCTCAGTGTCACGCCAGACACACAACCAGTGCCAGGAGCTGAGTCTCGACCCCTGCAACCACAATTAGGTGAGTACAAGACACATCAGGTACATAATTTCAGGTACAATAGTCGCAGGTACATAGTCGCAGGTACATCAGTCAGCTAGTAGATTCTGGTGACCTTACTTGCCGCTCTCCTCATAATGCTACAGTGTCTTCATTCGAGTAACACAGTCTAGAGAGAATAGCTTCCAGTTCTCTCTGCACTGGAGCCCTGTAGGCAGTCACCAGCACCACACTGCATGAGTCTGCAACTCTCACGCAGGTCCGACTGGCGAACTCCAGTAGTATGTCAATGAGCTTGTCACCAGCACCACACTGCAACTCTCATGCAGGTCTGACTGATGAACTCCAGTAGTATATCAGTGAGCTGGTGGACTCTCCAGTGTTGAATAGGGGAGAGTCTCGATGACACTGTCAGTCAAGCCGACCCGGCAGTCAAACATCACGTTTGATTACGTCACAGGCCGGCAGGTAAACTACCTAACAACCATTGTTAGGTAGGGGGCCGTAACACTGACCCACTGTCAGGTCATTCCAGTTCAGCCCACCCAGGTAATTTTTCAGTCCTATGAAATCAGCCAGGCGGAAGTCAGGGACAGAGACTTGACTGCCATTATTAGGGTAATTCCATGATATATTAAAACTGAGTGATTTGTGATCACTTTCCCCAAGCTCATCATTAACCTCAAGATTATTAATTAGCGATTCCCTGCTGGCAAGAACCAAGTCTAGCAGGTTATTTCCTCTAGTTGGTTCTGTCACCAACTGTTTCAAAAAACAATCCTGAATCGTATCAAGAAAGTCACTTGACTCAAAATTTCCTGTGAAATTGCTCCAGTCAATTTGTCTAAAGTTTAAATCTCCCATTAGCACAACATTTTCATATGTAGATGCCTTACGAATTTCATCCCATAGAAGTTTACTGCACTCCCTATAAAGATTTGGGGGCCTGTAAATCACACCCAAGATAAGTTTTACACGACCCTCAAGAAGCTGTAACCAAACAGATTCAGTAGCTGACGCTTCTAATTTTATATCTTGTCTAACACAACAATTTAAATTGTCTCTGACATACATCGCTACTCCACCACCCTTCCTGTTGACCCTATCAGTGTGGAATAATTTATAGCCTTGTATGTGACATTCAGAAGGCAACTCTCTATCTTTCAGATTGAGCCAGGTCTCTGTTATAGCAATAATATCTATGTTTCTTGCACTTGCTACCCCTGTGGTTTAGCGCTTCTATTTGATTATAATAATAATAATCTTGCACTTGTAATTAATCTTAACTCATCTATCTTTTTTCTTACACTCCTGCTATTAGTATAGTAAACCTTAAGGGAGCTAGTCTCTTGTTTCCCTTTACTGTCTCCCTTTGTTTGCTGACCTGATCCATTGTCTTTATTTGTAACTTTATGATGAATTTCTTTTATACACTTACTGTTTTCAGCCCTAGTGTTGCAAACTGACTGTTTCCCACACACACCCATACCTCTATCCTCTATCAGTTTAAAATCCTAGGCATGTCAGCAATGGCCCTCTCGATCGAGTTGGCAAGTGCTTCCACCCCTGTCCCAGAGAGATGTACCCCATCCCTTGCATACATATCATGTTTGCCATAAAAGTTGTCCCAGTTGTCAATGAATGGGATTGCAAGTTCCTTGCAGTATCTGTCTAGCCAGCAATTTACACCAATTGCCCTAGACAACCATTGATTTCCCACTCCCCTTCTAGGCAAGATGCTACATATAATTGGGACCCCTCCCTTAGACTTAATTAGATCTATAGCTGACCTGTACTTATCTAGCAACTCTTCTCTCCTACCCTTCCCAATATCATTTCCACCAGCACTGACATGATATTATCCAACCTGTTGACTATGTCTCCAACACCAGCTCCAGGGAAGCACACCCTCTCTCTCACCTTCTTATTCCTATTACAGAAAGCACGGTCCATATATCTTACCTGTGAATCACCTACCACAAGAATTCGCTTACCTCTATTAGCAGGGGAAGTAGTACCTTTACCTTTACTTGCCACTGGAGTACACTCATCCTGAAGAACAGAGAAGCGATTTCCTACCTTCACATCTTCTCTATTAACCTTCCTTATCTTCCTTCTTCCTGAATTGTGAACCACTTGCCACTTACAGCGGCTGCCACTCTCACTCTTGGTAACCATTTCCTCTTTACCAGATTAATGAAGATGTTCTCTGTTATATGGCGAAATACACAGCTTCAACATCACCCAGAAATACACAGCTTCAACATCACCCAGAAATACACAGCTTCAACATCACCTAGAAATACACAGCTTCAACATCACCTAGAAATACACAGCTTCAACATCACCCAGAAATACACAGCTTCAACATCACCCAGAAATACAGAGCTTCAACATCACCCAGAAATACACAGCTTCAACATCACCCAGAAATACACAGCTTCAACATCACCCAGAAATACACAGCTTCAACATCACCTAGAAATACACAGCTTCAACATCACCTAGAAATACACAGCTTCAACATCACCCAGAAATACACAGCTTCAACATCACACAGAAATACAGAGCTTCAACATCACCCAGAAATACACAGCTTCAACATCACCCAGAAATACACAGCTTCAACATCACCCAGAAATACACAGCTTCAACATCACCCAGAAATACACAGCTTCAACATCACGCAGAAATACACAGCTTCAACATCACCCAGAAATGCACAGCTTCAACATCACCCAGAAATACACAGCTTCAACATCACCCAGAAATACACAGCTTCAACATCACCCAGAAATACACAGCTTCAACATCACCCAGAAATACACAGCTTCAACATCACCCAGAAATACACAGCTTCAACATCACATAGAAATACACAGCTTCAACATCACCCAGAAATACACAGCTTCAACATCACCCAGAAATACACAGCTTCAACATCACCCAGAAATACACAGCTTCAACATCACCTAGAAATAAACAGCTTTAACATCTCCCAGAAATACACAGCTTCAACATCACCCAGAAATACACAGCTTCAACATCACCCAGAAATACACAGCTTCAACATCACCTAGAAATACACAGCTTCAACATCACCCAGAAATACACAGCTTCAACATCACCCAGAAATACACAGCTTCAACATCACCCAGAAATACACAGCTTCAACATCACCCAGAAATACACAGCTTCAACATCACCCAGAAATACACAGCTTCAACATCACCAGAAATACACAGCTTCAACATCACCCAGAAATACACAGCTTCAACATCACCCAGAAATACACAGCTTCAACATCACATAGAAATACACAGCTTCAACATCACCCAGAAATACACAGCTTCAACATCACCCAGAAATACACAGCTTCAACATCACCTAGAAATACACAGCTTCAACATCACCCAGAAATACACAGCTTCAACATCACCCAGAAATACACAGCTTCAACATCACCCAGAAATACACAGCTTCAAACAAAACATCACACTAGAAATACACAGCTTCAACATCACCAGAAATACACAGCTTCAACATCACCAGAAATACACAGCTTCAACATCACCCAGAAATACACAGCTTCAACATCACCCAGAAATACACAGCTTCAACATCACCCAGAAATACACAGCTTCAACATCACCCAGAAATACACAGCTTCAACATCACCCAGAAATACACAGCTTCAACATCACCCAGAAATACACATCAATCACAGAAATACACAGCCAACATCACCCAGAAATACACAGCTTCAACATCACCCAGAAATACAAGCTTCAACATCACAGAAATACACAGCTTCAAATCACCAGAAATACACAGCTTCAACATCACCCAGAAATACACAGCTTCAAAATCACCCAGAAATACACAGCTTCAACATCACCAGAAATACACAGCTTCAACATCACCCAGAAATACAGCTTCAACATCACCCAGAAATACACAGCTTCAACATCACAGAAATACAATTCAACATCCAGAAATACACAGCTTCAAATCACAGAAATACAGCTTCAACATCACCCAGAAATACACAGCTCAACATCACCAGAAATACACAGCTTCAACATCACCAGAAATACACGTTCAACATCACCAGAAATACACAGCTTCAAATCACCCAGAAATACACACTTCACATCACCCAGAAATACACAGTAAATCAGAAATACACAGCAATACAGAAATACAGTTAAATACGAAACAGTCAATACAGAAATATAAATCACAGAAATACACAGCTCAACATCACCAGATACAGCTAAAACAAAATACAGTCAAATCACCCAGAAATACACAGCTCAACATCACCAAATACATTCAAATCACCAGAAAAGTAATCACCAGAACATACACCCAGAAATACAGCCAAAAAACAGCAATCACAGAAACAACAACACAAAAAGCTTCAAATCACCAGAAATACACAGCAACATCACCAGAAATCACAGCTTCAACATCACCAGAAATACACAGCTCAACATCACCAGAAATACAAAACTCAACATCACCCAGAAATCACAGCTCAACATCACCAGAAATACACAGCTCAACATCACCAGAAATACACAGCTTCAACATCACCCAGAAATACACAGCTTCAAATCACCCAGAAATACACAGCTTCAAATCACCCAGAAATACAAGCTTCAAATACCCAGAAATACACAGCTTCAACATCACCCAGAAATACACAGCTTCAACATCACCCAGAAATACACAGCTCAACATCACCCAGAAATACACAGCTTCAACATCACCAGAAATACACAGCTCAACCAAAACAGCTTAAATACAACACAGCTTCAACATCACCCAGAAATCACAGCTTCAAATCACAGAAATACAGCTTCAACATCACAGAAATACAAGCTCAACATCACCTGAAATACAGCTTCAACATCACCCAGAAATACAAGCTTCAACATCACAGAAATAAGCTTCAAATACCGAAATACCACTTCAAATACCCAGAAATAACAGCTTCACATCACCGAAATACACGCTTCAACATCACGAAATACAGCTTCAACATCACCGAAATCCTCAACATCACCCAGAAATACACGCTTCAATACCAATCAGAAATCACATGCGCTCATCAAGAAATCATCACATACTGAAAACAAGCTTCAACATACCCAGAATACAGCTTCAATCACCAGAAATAACAGTTCACTCACTCAGAATAACAGCTTAAACTGAAATACCACTTCAAATACCCAGAAATAGCCGCTCACTCCATGAAATAAACCAACATCGGAAATAAGTTCACTCACCTGAAATAAAAAGCTTACTCACCGAAATAAACTCACACTGGAAATAAGCTTCCATCACCCAGAAATACACTCAACATCACGAAATACAGCTTAAATCCCCTCACTTCAACATCACAGAAATCAAGCTCAATCACCTAGAAATACAGCTTCAACATCACAGAAATACACGCTCAACATCCAGAAATACACAGCTTCAACATCACCCAGAAATACACAGCTTAACATCACCCAGAAATACAAAGCTTCAACATCACCCAGAAATACACAGCTTCAACATCACCCAGAAATACACAGCTCAACATCACCAGAAATACACAGCTTCAAATCACCCAAATACACGTTCAAATACCCAGAAATCACAGCTTCAACATCACCCAGAATACCAGCTCAACATCACCAGAAATACACAGCTTCAACATCACGAAAAACAGTAACATCCAGAAATACAGCTTCAACATCACCCAGAAATACAGCAAATCCCGAATACACAGCCAATATCACAGAAATACAGCTCAACACCCAGAATACACAGCTCAACATCACCAGAAATACCAGCCAACATCACCAGAAATACAGCTTCAACATCACCCAGAATACAGTATCACCCCCAGCTTCAACATCACAGAAATACACAGCTTCAACATCACCCAGAAATACACAGCTTCAACATCACCCAGAAATACACAGCTTCAACATCACCCAGAAATACACAGCTTCAACATCACCCAGAAATACACAGCTTCAACATCACCCAGAAATACACAGCTTCAGAAACATTCCCTCACCAGAAATACACAGCTTCAACATCACCCAAAATACACAGCTTCAACATCACTAAATACACAGCTTCAACATCACCCAGAAATACACAGCTTCAACATCACCCAGAATACACAGCTTCAACATCACCCAGAAATGCACAGCTTCAACATCACCCAGAAATACACAGCTTCAACATCACCTAGAAATACACAGCATCAACATCACCCAGAAATACACAGCTTCAACATCACCTAGAAATACACAGCTTCAACATCACAATGCGTCTGCTTCTTTCTCCATCTTAATTTGTGATAAAATTGTTCATCACATTACCTCAGCAAAACAAATGCCAAGTCACGTTACTTGTACAAGTTAACCTCGAGTGGAAACTTAAAGTTCCCTCACTTTCCATGATAGTTAACCAAATGCGAAGTTCCCTCACTCATGATAGGAAATAACCATAGGAAACTTAAATTCCCCTCACTTTCATGATAGTAAACCCAGTGGAAATAGTTCCCTCACTTTCCATGATGAAATAACCACAGTGGAAACTTAAGTTCCCCTCATTTCCATGATAGGAAATAACCTACGAGTGGAAACTTAGCTGAAGTTCCCCTCACTTTCCATGATAGGAAATAACCGAGTGGAAACTTACGAAAATTCCCCTCACTTTCCATGATAGGAAATAACCACGAGTGGGAAATCTTAAGTAACACGAGTTCCCCTCACTTTCCATGATAGGAAATAACACGAGTGGGAAACTTAAGCAGTTCCCTCACTTTCCATGATAGAAATAACCACAGTGGGAAACTTAAGCAGTTCCCTCACTTTCCATGATAGGAAATAACTACGAGTGGGAAACTTAAGCTTGAAGTTCCCCTCACTTTCCATGATAGGAAATAACTACGAGTGGGAAACTTAACTAAGTTCCCTCACTTTCCATGATAGGAAATAACACGAGTGGGAAACTTAAAGTTCCCCTCACTTTCCATGATAGATAACCACGAGTGGGAAACTTAAGCTTGAAGTTCCCCTCACTTTCCATGATAGGAAATAACCACGAGTGGGAAACTTAAGCTTGAAGTTCCCCTCACTTTCCATGATAGGAAATAACCACGAGTGGGAAACTTAAGCTTGAAGTTCCCCTCACTTTCCATGATAGGAAATAACCATCGGAAACAGTTCCCTTCCAGTAGTCGAAACTAGTCCACTTCAATGAAATCCACGAACCTAACCCATTCCATGAGAATAACACAGTAAACTGTAGCCCACTTCATGATAGAAATAACACAGTGAAACTTGCAGTTCCTACTCCATGATAGGAATAACAATGAAACTTAGCAGTTCTCACTTCAGATGGAAATAACGAGTGAAACCGAGTTCCTCTTCGATAGAAATAACGAGTGAAATTAAGCTTGAAGTTCCTCACTTCATGATAGGAAATAACCACGAGTTGGAAACTTAAGCTTGAAGTTCCCTTCACTTTCCATGATAGGAAATAAGCAACGTCGCCGAGTAATGAATTTTCGCTTATATTTTGCCTTACCTCTGTTAGTTACACGCTGAAGAGGACATATAAATACATTAGGCAGCTTACAGATCAATAACTGACGTAGGAGAAGAACATCTGCAGGAAGGTTTCATCTGATGAGACTGGTATTGCCAGTATGGATGATAAGCTGATACTGACGTGCCACTGGTTCGACCCCTGCAACCACAACTAGGTGAGTACACACCTGTGAATAGCACCCTACATGAATGCAATTACTTGTTCTTCTGTATAACTAATGTATTCCGCTATGGCTTAAGCCTTTCTCACACCTGGAGTATACCTGGAGAAGGTTTCGGGAGTCAAGGTCCCCGAGGCCCGGTCTGAGACGAGGCCTCGTGGTGGATCAGGATCTGATCAACCAGGCTGTTACTGCTGACCGCACGTAAGCTGACTTACGAACCACAGCCCAGCTGATCAGGTACTGACTTTAGTACCTGTCCAGCGCCTTCTTGAAGACAGACAGGGATCTATTGGTAATATAACAAGTGTAAAATACATCACAGACCAGGTGAAGGCTCAAACCAATGTCAGGAGAGGCATAAAATTTTCAGACCAGTGTGTTAACTACTGGTCCATGCCATCATGAAAAGACTCATAAAAATACGTTTATTTCTATAAATCATAAAATATTAGTATAGGCCCCACTGTACCCACAAATACAGGTTATTACAGACGAATCCCACAGCAGATTGGCTGCTGCTCCAGCTAAAGTTCCCTCAAAGCCTCCATCATGTCTCACGTACCTCCATCATGTCTCACGTACCTCCATCATGTCTCACGTACCTCCATCATGTCTCACGCCTCCATCATGTCTCACGTACTCCATCATGTCTCACGTACTATCATGTCTCACTACTCATCATGTCTCACGTACCTCCATCATGTCTCACGTACCTCCATCATGTCTCACGTACCTCCATCATGTCACGTACCTCCATCATGTCTCACGTACCTCCATCATGTCTCACGTACCTCCATCATGTCTCACGTACCTCCATCATGTCTCACGTACCCCCATCATGTCTCACGTACCTCCATCATGTCTCACGTACCTCCATCATGTCTCACGTACCTCCATCATGTCTCACGTACCTCCATCATGTCTCACGTACCTCCATCATGTCTCACGTACCTCCATCATGTCTCACGTACCTCCATCATGTCTCACGTACCTCCATCATGTCTCACGTACCTCCATCATGTCTCACGTACATCCATCATGTCTCACGTACCTCCATCATGTCTCACGTACATCCATCATGTCTCACGTACCTCCATCATGTTTCACGTACCTCCTTCATGTCTCACGTACCTCCATCATGTCTCACGTACCTCCATCATGTCTCACGTACCTCCTTCATGTCTCACGTAATAACACTATATAGGTGTACAATGCACACGCACAGGGAAACACACGAGGAATTCGATATAGGTCTGGCCTAACTTGGAATACCCACCACCAGTGTGGAACACATCTGGTCAAACATGTCAACAAAGACTAGTACCAGATCTAAGGGGTATCTGCTATTAGGACAGGTTAAGGGAACCCAATCTGATGACACTGGAAGACAGGAGAACTAGGGGGGGGGGGGATAAGATAACGACGTTCAAAACTCTTAAAGGAATTGATAAGGTGAACCGTGGCAGAATGTTTCAGAGATGGGAAATAGCATCAAGAGGACAAATCTCGAGACATAGATGTTAGGAAGTGTTTCTACAGTGACAGGGGTGCAGGGTAGTGGAACAATCTACACACTAGAGAGTGAAGTAGAAAAGCGGAATCCATACACAGCTTTAAGAAGAGGTACGACAAGGCTGTTGAAGCCGGGAGTGGACCTAGTACCGACCAGCAAAGAGACGGGGCCATTTGCTGTGTATCGACCCATGCAACCACGCATAGGAGAGTACACACACACACCCACACGCCCCTGATGGCATGGTGGCTAGCGCTCTTGCTTCACGCACGGAGGACCCGGGTTCAATTCCCGGCGGGGCCGAAACATTTCGAAGTGTTTCGTTACACACACATACACACACACACACATACAACAGGCCTAGTGTCTAATCGATATGTGTCTAGGACAAAATGGTAACTAACACACACACACACACACACATACATACAACAGGCCTAGTGTCTAATCGATATGTGTCTAGGACAAAATGGTAACTAACACACACACACACACACACATACATACAACAGGCCTAGTGTCTAATCGATATGTGTCTAGGACAAAATGGTAACTAACACACACACACAAACACACGCACGCACAGTAAATGTTGTACCAATTATTGAAAAACGAAACAGAAAGGCAGAATTAAATTAGAAACAAATGTCATTGTTATTGTTCCCCATGATGGGGAAGGTCATAGAGGTGGGTGATGGGGAAGGTCATGGAGGTGGGTGATGGGAAAGGTCATGGAGGTGGGTGATGGGGAAGGTCATGGAGGTGGGTGATGGGGAAGGTCATAGAGGTGGGTGATGGGGAAGGTCATGGAGGTGGGTGATGGGGAAAGTCATGGAGGTGGGTGATGGGGAAAGTCATGGAGGTGGGTGATGGGGAAGGTCATGGAGGTGGGTGATAGGGAAGGTCATGGAGGTGGGTGATGGGAAAAGTCATAGAGGTGGGTGATGGGGAAAGTCATGGAGGTGGGTGATGGGGAAAGTCATAGAGGTGGGTGATGGGGAAGGTCATGAGTGGGTGATGGGGAAGGTCATGGAGGTGGTGATGGGGAAAGTCATGGAGGTGGATGATGGGGAAAGTCATGAGGTGGGTGATGGGGAAAGTCATAGAGGTGGGTGATGGGGAAGGTCATGGAGGTGGGTGATGGGGAAGGTCATGGAGAGTGGTGATGGGGAAAGTCATGGAGGTGGGTGATGGGAGAAGTCATGGAGGTGGGTGATGGGGAAAGGTCATGGAGGTGGGTGATGGGGAAGGTCATGGAGGTGGGTGATGGGGAAGGTCATGGAGGTCGGTGATGGGGAAGGTCATGGAGGTGGGTGATGGGGAAGGTCATAGAGGTGGGTGATGGGGAAGGTCATAGAGGTGGGTGATGGGGAAGGTCATAGAGGTGGGTGATGGGGAAGGTCATGGAGGTGGGTGATGGGGAAGGATCATGGAAGGTGTGAGTGGGAGAAAGTCATGGAGGTGGGTGATGGGGAAAGTCATGGAGGTAGGTGATGGGAAGGTCATGGAGGTGGGTGATGGGGAAGGTCATGGAGGTGGTGATGGGGAAGGTCATGGAGGTGGGTGATGGGGAAGGTCATGGAGGTGGTGATGGGGAAGGTCATGGAGGTGGGTGATGGGGAAGGTCATGGAGGTGGGTGATGGGGAAAGTCATGGAGGTGGGTGATGGGGAAGGTCATGGAGGTGGGTGATGGGGAAGGTCATAGAGGTGGGTGATGGGGAAGGTCATGGAGGTGGGTGATGGGGAAGGTCATGGAGGTGGGTGATAGGGAAGGTCATGGAGGTGGGTGATGGGAAGGTCATGGAGGTGGGTGATGGGGAAGGTCATGGAGAGTGAGGTGATGGGGAAGGTCATGGAGGTGGGTGATGGGAAGGTCATAGAGGTGGGTGATGGGGAAGGTCATGGAGGTAGGTGATGGGGAAGGTCATGGAGGTGGGTGATAGGGAAGGTAATGGAGGTGGGTGCTAGGGAAGGTCATGGAGGTGGGTGATAGGGAAGGTAATGGAGGTGGGTGCTAGGGAAGGTCATGGAGGTGGGTGCTACGGAAGGTCATGGAGGTGGGTGCTAGTTAAGGTCATTGAGGTGGGTGCTAGTTAAGGTCATGGAGGTGGGTGCTAGGGAAGGTCATGGAGGTGGGTGATATGGAAGGTCATGGAGGTGGGTGCTAGGGAAGGTCAAGGAGGTGGGTGATTGGGAAGGTCATGGAGGTGGGTGCTAGTTAAGGTTATGGAGGTGGGTGCTAGGGAAGGTCATGGAGGTGGGTGCTAGGGAAGATCATGAAGGTGGGTCCTAGTTAAGGTCATGGAGGTGGGTGCTAGGGAAGGTCATGGAGGTGGGTGCTAGTTTAGGTCATGGAGGTGGGTGCTTGGGAAGGTCATGGAGGTGGGTGCTAGGGAAGGTCATGGAGGTGGGTGCTAGGGCTGGGTCATGGAGGTGGGTGCTTAGGTGGCTGGAGGTGGGTACACAGGGGAAGGTCATGGAGGCAGGTGCTTAGGAAGGCCATGGAGGTGGGTGCTAGGGGTCATGGATGTGGGTGCTTTTAGGGTCATGGAGGTGGATGCTAGAGTTGGTCATGGAGGTGGGTGCTAGGGTCATCACTGAGGTGGGTGCCAGGGCTATCATGGAGTGTGGGTGATGGGGAAGCATTCATGGAGGTGGGTGCCAGTTGGTCATCATGGAGGTGGGTACAGTTTAGTGGTCATGGAGGTGGGTGCTAGGGAAGGTCATGGAGGTGGTGATGGGGAATAATGAGGGCAGCATGTGGAAGGTCATAGAGGTGGTGCTTAGTTGGCTACCGCGGATAGGGCACTAGTTGGCTGGCTCATGGATAGGTGCCATTGAGCTCACGTGGGTGATGGAAGGTCATGACGAGAGGGATGGAATGGTCATGGATATGTGGAGGCTAATAGGTCATGGAGGTGGGCAGCTAGGAAGGTCATGGAGGTGGTGATGGGGAAGGTCGCTGGCGGTGGGCAGCTTGGGAAGGTCATGGAGGTGGGTGCTTAGGGAAGAATAAGTGAGGTGGGTTAGGTGGAAGGTCATGGAGGTGGGTGGCTTGGGAAGGTCATGGAGGGGTGGGTGCTAGGGCTATCATGGAGGTGGGTGCTAGTTGGGTTGGTCATGGAGGTGGGTGCTAGGGCTGACATGGAGGTGGGTGTCACGGAAATACATCAGATGGGTGCTAGGGAATGCTGGAGGTGGGTGCTAGGGAAGTCATCACGGAGGGGGAAAAGCAGGGAATATCATGGAGGTGGGTGATAGGAAACAAGAGGGCAATAGAAGGTCAGGATCTAAAGGGATGGGAATGCCCATGGAGGTGGGTGATAGGGCCTGGAGGCAAGGATGAGAGAAGGTCATGGAGGTAGGTGATGGGGAATGGCCTAGGTGGGTGATGGGAAGGTCATAAGGGTGAGTGTTAGGGAAGGTCATGGAGGTGAGTGGCTAGGGTCATGGAGGGTGGGTGCTAGGGGAAGGTCATGGAGGTGGATTACAGGGGCTATCGTTGATGGTGCTAGTTGGCTGGGTCATGGAGGTGCTGAAGTTGGGCCATGGTGGGTGATGGGGTCACCGGGTGATAAGCAGTCATAGAGGTGGGCGCCAGGGGGAAGGTCATGGAGGTGGATGCTAGGCTGTCATGGAGGTGGTGCTAGGAATATCATGGAGGTGATGGAAGGTCATGGAGGTGGTGGATGGGGTCATGGAGGTGGAACCAGTTACACCGCGGAGGTGGGTGCCAGTTGTCAATTGCAGGAGGTGGGTGCTAGTTGAAGTCATGAAGGTGTATGATGGGGAATAATGCTGGACGTGGGTGATATGGAAGGTCATAGAGGTTTGGCTAGGGAATAATGCGGAGGTGGATGCTAGGCCATCGGAGGTGGGCGCTAGGGGAAATACCGCGGAGGTGTGGGGTGATGGGGAAGATCGCGGAGGTGTAAGTGATGGGGAAGAATACGCGGAGGTGGGTGCTATTAAGGTCATGGAGGTGGGGTGCTTAGTTAGTCATGGAGGTGGGTGCTATTAAAGTCATGAAGGTAAGTGATGTGGAAGGTCATGACGTGGTGATAAGGAAGGTCATGGAGGTGGTGCTATAGTTTAGGTCACAGAGGTGGGTGCTAGGGTCATCGTGGAGGTGGGTGATGGGGCTGGGTCATGGAGGTAAGCTTGGGGAAGCTGTAATGGAGGTGGGTGCCAGGGAGCCACCACAGAGGGGAAAGTTGCCAGGAACATCACGGAGGTGGTGCCTGGGAAGGCCCATGGAGGTAAGTGGATAGGGCTACTTGAGGGTGCTACATATCATGGAGGTGGGTGCTAGGGGAAGAGACATGGAGGTGGGGTGCTACGGAAGGTCATAGAGGTGTGGGTGCTAGGAAGGTCATGGAGGTGGGCAAGCAGGGTCAAGTGAGGGGGTGTCAGGGGGTACTATGGAGGTTGGTGATAGGGAATGTCATGGAGGTGGCAGGATAGGGAAGGTCATAGAGGTGTAAGATGGGGAAGGTCATGCAGGTGGGTGATAGGGAAGGTTTGAGGTGGGTGATAGGGAAGGGTCATGGAGGTAGGTGATGGGGAAGGTCACTGGTGTGGGTGACGGGGTCATGGAGGTGAGGCCAGGGTCATGGAGGTGGGTGTGCTAGGGTCACAGGGGAAGCAGGGGTCATGAGTGGACGTTGTGGAACACCATGATGTGCAGCCAGGGTTATCATAGGGCAGCCAGTCAACAAGTGATGCGGCAGACTGGGGGCCATCGCGGATAGTGGCGCCTTCCCTTTCACAATGATGTTTGTCACTTATAAACAAATAAGTCTTAATACACAAATCATGATGTGTTCTGAAAATCTTTTATGAAACTGATGGCAGGTACTTTGGATCAAATCACACTGATGTGGTACTGTAACACCATGGATGGGTGCCGGTGGGAAACAAGATGCGGCGCTGGTAAAGGCTGTGGAGGCAAAAATGGAATGTGATGGCGCCAGAGGTGGAATGCCATCATGATAACAATACATGTCCCGAGGCAGGTAAAGCTTAATCAGCTATGTTTAAACACCAGATGCAATGGTGGTCCACAGATGTCATCGGATAAAATAGGAATAACATGGAGGTAAGGATAGAATGTCATGATATGCGATAGGAACCACAGAGGGCATAAATGCATGATGCGCGAGATATAACACGATGCAACGATGAGGGAATGCGATGGCGTGAGGCTGGGGCCACCAATGAGGTAAAGACGGCGGAATCGCTGAGCGAGCGCTGAGAAATCCCGGATGCTCGAGCAACCGCCATGATGGCTGTAAACCGCTGATAATGTAACTGAGCAATAACCAGATGCGGCTATGGCACCGATGACTGCGAAACACGCGATAAATATAAACGATGTTGTAACATGACAAGACAAACACTTTTTGATAACGCGACGTGGTAAAATTTGATGCCAGCCGTAATTTGATGGCGCCAGTTGAATCACTTATATGATGTAACAACGCGGATGTGTTATGTGTAAAATGCCAACACAGACTGTGGGTGATGGGGAAGGTCATGGACGTGGGGTGATGGGGAAGGACATTGTTACGGTTTCACCTAACAACGGCTGTTAGGCAGTTACCTTACCGGCCGCAGTCAAGGGGTTACGTCATCGATCTATGCCTGACTTCCGAGTTGGCCTTGACTGACAGTGAGCCACAGACTTAGTAGAGAGTGTCCACCAGACTCTAGCAGAGAGTGTCCACCAGACCTCCCAGAGAGGCTAATCAGGCATTCTCACACTGGAGAGCCAGTTAACCGGACTCTCCACATACACTATTGTAGAGTGTCCTTCCGACTCTCCCTGCCACCCATTGAGAGTGCTCAATGGACTCTCTTTCTCACACCTTGGAGAGTGTACAGACTTCCTGCACTCCTTGGAGGGGAAGGTCATGGAGGTGGGTGCTAGGGAAGGTCATGGAGGTGGGTGCTAGGGAAGGTCATGGAGGTCTGGTGTTGGGGAAGGTCATGAGGTGGGTGTTGGGGAAGGTCATAGAGGTGAGTGCTAGGGAAGGTCATGTAGGTGGGTGTTGGAAGTATTATTACAACCTCAGGTTCAATGGCCTGTTAACCTGAGTGTAAAGGGAGCTTGGAGCAAAGAAACACAGTAGAAGATGTATTGAAATTGTATTTCTTCTAAAATCAGCTAGATTAATTCCAAACTTTTATCTTTTCCTTCACCAAGTAATTGTGATTATATAAGACTTTTGTCTTTTCCTTCACCAAGTATAACAAAGTTCTATTTACACATATGTACACTATATACAAAGGAGTAGTGTTTAGTGCACGCCACAGTTGTCTAGGCTAAGCAGCAGCCAAAAGACAGACAACTTTCCACAACCAGCTCTATGCAGGAATTCCAATGACAAACCGCGAGTGGTAACCACGTCACCTTTGTCATTGTTAAACTCGCATTTTAATTGGCTGAACCGAGTCGTTGATTTGATGATGGGGCCCTCATCACCAAACCCTTAACGATGGTTCGCTGGTTGAGGGAGCCTATGTGGGTGTGTTTAACATGCTCCGAATAAAGGTTACATACTCTTTGCATGCAACACCCCACCCCAAGAGGGCTCAGGACTAGGCTTCCACCTCAAATGGGTAGAGTGCCACCATGGCACATTATAATAATGGGACCGCCTTTCCCTCTACCATCCGCTCATTAGTTAAAGCTAAACTTTTCTCGAGACTTAAGTCCAGCTTTAAACTTAAGAGTGAGACAGCCGACGGTAGGGCTAACATAGGTCCAAGGTGCCTGCGGTCGGTAGCAGGGCACCCCCACTAAAAAAACCCACCACTAGGGAAAAAGGGCTGGTTCTACCCAAAGTCCCTAACACATCCTAACTAAATACAATGACTTCTGGACAACACATCAGCTAGTGTATTAAATTTTCCAGCAATGTTATAATTTTTATATTGTAGGGTTGCAACCTAATACTCCAACGCATGAGTCTGGTATTTTTGTTCTTCATGTTCTGGAGATACACCAGAGGGTTGTGGTCGCTGTAGATGGAGACCACCTGAGAGGACTGGCCCACGTAGACATCAAAATGCTCTAATGCCAGAAGTAGAGCCAGGCCCTCCTTCTCTATAGTAGAGTAGGCCCTCTGGTGTGGCTGGTATTTGGCAGAGAAAATGCCACAGGCTGCAACCCATCATCCCCAGATTGCAGAAGCACTGCCCCCACCCCAGACTCACAAGCATCAATCTGTAAGGAAAATGGTTTTGAAAAGTCTGGAGACAACAGAATGGGTGCAGTACAAAGTAATCTCTTTGCTTTCGTAAAGGCATCTTGACATTCTGGGGTCCAAATAAAGGGAACTTTGTGACTGGTAAGTGAGGTTAGAGGTGCAACAATATCTGCAAAATTTTTACAGAATCTTCTATAAACCCTACCATCCCTAGAAAACGTTGAAGGGATTTCCTGTCAGGGGAACTGGATAATTTTTAATGGCCAGAATTTTTGCAAATTTAGGGGCCACTTTGCCACTACCTACTTCATGGCCCAGAAAATTAATAGTAGATTGGCCAAAGGATGACTTTGATAAATTAACAGTTAAATGAAAACCTGGAAGGTCTCAAAGAGAGCCTTAAGCCTAAACACATGTTGGTCCCAAGTGTCCGACACAACAACTATGTCATCTAGGTAAGCTGCCGTGCCTTCAAGTCCTTTAATAGCCTGATGGATAAGTCTCTGGAATGATGCAGGAGAGTTTTTCATTCCGAAGGGGGTCACTGTATACTGATAATGACCTCCTGGAATTACGAAGGCAGAGATTTCCTTCGCCTTATCTGTTAAAGGTACTTGATAGTAACCTTTAAGGAGGTCCAATTTGGATACAAAGTAGCCTTACCCACAAAGTCGATTACATCATCCAGACGTGGCAGAGGATAGGCAGTTAATCCCTGGAATTGGGGCCAGGGAAAAAACAAAAGTTTGGGGAAAGTAAAGGCTGGAAGGGTTCCAGTTAAGGGCAGGAATTGGGGCTGGAAAAACTGGGGGGGGGCCAGGGTTCCCCGGGGGAGGGGCAATTTTGGGCCCCTTTAGGTGGGGCCTTTGGGGAAATTTATAGTGGGTGCCCTTAATCCCGGAGGAGGGGCTAGGGGAAAACGGGGGTTTTGGGCCAGAGGGAACAAGAAGGGGGGGTTTAAAAATCATGAGGGCGCAAGGGGAAATCAGAAGGGGGGTGAAAATCAAAGAGGTTTTGCCAGTTTGGGGGCATGGAGGTGGGGCCAGGGAAAAAAGGATATGCTTGGGAAGGGGTTTTGGAGGTGGGTGCCAATTAATATGGGAGGGCGGCAAGGGAATCAAGATTGGGGAAGGGAGGTCACAGAGGTGGGGTTTTGGAAATTTACAGATGGGTGTTTGGGGGAACAATGGAAGGGGGGCCTAGGGGAAATTTATTAAGGTGAAATGGAAGGTCTTTTGAGATTGGGCAAGGAAATTTATGGGGATGGGGGATAGGGGAAAATTTTGGAGGTGGGGTTAGGGGAATCAAAGGGGGGGGATAGGAAGGAAGGAGATGGGTTGTTGTTTGTTGTTGTTGTAGGAGCTGGAAGGGCCGGCCCGGGCTTCCAAAAGTTTACCCCGGGCCCTTTGGGCCCCCGCAGAGGGGGGACCCTCTCTTCTTTTTTCATTCTTTTTTGGGGTTTCCCCCGGGGGGGGGAGCGACGTCTTTTTTTCTTCTTTTTTTTTGGGGGGTTGGGGGGGGATTTTCTTTCTTCTTTCTGTGGGGGTTGTCTTCTGGCATCGCATCTTCATCAGCAGTCGTCCTTTTGGGGCCCGGGCCTTTTTAGTCCCGGCGGCGTATCTTCACATGGGGTTTGGGGGAAACAATGGAGAATTTATGGGGGGAAAGGGCATGGATTTGGGTGATAGGGGAAAACCCTTTGGGGGTGTGTGGGTGAGGAAGGTCATTGGGGTGGGTGATGGGGGAAAGGGCATGGAAGGGGGGGAGGGGGAAAAAGTCATGGAGGGGGGGGTAGGGAAAGGCAAGGGGGTGGGGAGGGAAAGGCGAGGTGGGAAAGGGAAACAACAAGAGGTGGGGCCAGGGAATAAAGGAGGGGGCCAGTTGTTCCCTGGAGGGGGGCCAGTTTTAAGCCCCTGGATGGGGCTAGGGAATCCCTGGGGGTGGGGGATAGGGAAAAAGGGATAGGGAGGGGAAAATCATTGAATTTTGGGGGAGGGGAATCCCCTGGGTTGGGGAGGGGAATAAGGAAGGGGGGGATTTGGAAATTCCCTGGAGGGGGTGAAAAATCAGGAGAAGGGAAGGAAAAATCAGGAGTTGATGAGAAAATCCCTTGGGGTTTGATTTAAAGGTCAGGGGGTGGGGAGGGGAAGGGTTAAAATGGGGATTTGGGGAAAGGGCCCTGGGGGATAGGGGAAGGTTTATGGAGGTGGGGGGATTGGAAAAAATGGGAAAGGGGGGGATGGGGAAGGCCCCTGGAGGGGGGGGAGATAGGGGGGTCATGGAGGTGGATTGGGGAAGGGCATGGGGGTGGGGGATGGAGGGGCCCCTGGAGGGGAGTGATGGGGAAGGTCATGGGGGGGGGGCTTTGGGTGCGGATGGGGCCAGGGGAAAATCAAGATGGGGGCCAGGGAAAAATCAAGAGGGGGATAGGAAAATAAAGGGAAAGGGGAGCCAGGGAAACCATAGGGGGGATAGGGGGGCCCCGGATGTGAGGGGAAATCCCTGGGGTGGGTTGTTATTTCATGGAGGTGGGGGTATGGGAATAAAGAGTTTGGGGGCAAAAGTGGGTCATGGAAGGTGTTGGTTAAGGTCATGGGGGTGGGTGCTAGGAAGGTCATGGGGGGGGCTAGGGAAGGTCTGGAGGTGGGTCCTAGGGAAGGTCATGGAGGTGGGGGGCTAGGGAAAAGTCATTAACGTGGGGGATAGGTAAGGAAAGGAGATGGGTGATTGGGGAAAGGGCATGGAGGTGGATGATGGGGAATAAAATGAGGTGGGTGAGAGGAAGGGCCCCTAGAGGCTTTGGGGATTGGGGGAAAGGTTCCCTGGAGGTGGGGGAGGGGGAAGGTTTTGGGGGTGGGGGATGGGGAATCCTGGGGGTGGGGGAAAGGAAATTTTGGAAGGGAGGTGATGGGGAATCCCTGGAGGGGGGGATGGGGAAAATCAGGTGGGGAGGGGAAAGGTAATGGAAGGGGAAAAAACCGGGCTAGGGTGGGTAGGGGAAACACAGAGGAGGGGAGGGGAATAAACAAGGTGTGGCCGGGAATGGAGGGGGGCCAGGAAAATTTAAAGGAAGGACGAGGGGAATAAAAATGGGGATAGGGGAAAGGAAGGGATGGGTGATTTGGGAAATTTATGGAGGTGGAAAGATGGGGAAGGTCATGGAGGTGTGTGATTTAGGAAAATTTATTGGGGTGGGTAAGGGGAAGGTCATGGAAGTGGGGGAGGGGGGGAACCCTTGGGGGTGGGTGCTAGGGGAAAATCATGGAGGTGGGGGGATTGGGGGGAAAAGGAATTTGGGTTTGGGGAATATGGAGGGGGGGTTTGGAAGGTCATGGAGGTGGGGCCCGTTAGGGTCATGGAGATGGGGGCCAGTTGGGCCCTGGAGGGGGTTAGTTTAAAGTCATGGAGGTGGGGAGGGGAAAGGGCATGGAGGTGGGGGATAGGGGAAAGGGCATGGAAGGGGGGTGATGGGAAGGTCATTAGGGGGGTGATAGGGAAAGGCTGGGGGGTGGGTGGGGAAGGCCGGAGGTGGGGGGATGGGGAAGGTCAAAAATTTGGGTGATGGGGAAGGTCATGGAGATGGGTGATGGGGGAACCCTGGAGGGGGGTGATGGAGAAGGTCATTGGGGTGGTTGATGGAAATTCATGGAGGGGGGATGGGGAATCATAAAGGTGGGTGATGGGGGAAATTTATGGAGGTGGGGGATAAAATCATGGAAGGGGGGTGATTGGGAAGGTCCCTGGAAGGGGGATAGGGAAGGTAAGGAGATGGGGATGGGGAATCCTTGGGGTGGAGATAGGGGAAATCATGGATGTGTGGGTGAAATCATTGGGGGGGTTTGGGGGAAAATTTATAAAGGGGTTTTGGGGGAAGTCCCTTTGGGGGTGGGGGGAAATCCCCAAAAATTGGGGCCAGGAAAAACTGGATGGGGGAGGTAAATCAAGAAAGGGGCCCCCGGGGAAGCGGAATTGGGGCCAGTTCAAGGGGGGGGGCCAAACCAACGCCCCTGGGGTGGGGGTTTTTAATCATGGAAAGGGGGGATTTTGGGGGCATGGGGGGGGGAGGGGGAAAATCATTGGGGGTGGGGAGGGGGGAAAATCCCTGGGGGTGGGGAGGGAAAGGTATGGGGTTTTGGGGAAAAAAGGATGGGGGGGGAAAAATCAGGAGAAGGGTGGAAAGGGCCCTGGAGTGGGGGGAAGAAAGGGCCCTTGGGGTTTGGGTGGGAAATTCGCGGGGTGGGCGGTCACAAAGGGGGGATAGGAAATCATGGAAGGGGGAAGGGAAAATTTATGGAGGGGGGATTGGGAAATTTAGGGTGGGGAGGGGGAAAGGGCCCTGGAGGTGGGGGAAGGGAAATTTATGGAATTTGGGGTTGGGTTGGGGAAAGGCTGGGGGGATAAAAGGCGGAGGGATGAGGGGAAATCATGGGGGGGGCCAGGGGAATAAAGGATGGGGCCAGGGAATCAAGAGGGGGGGCCAGGGGGAATCCCCAAAAATTTGGGGATAGGAAGGGGCCCGGGAAGGGGACGGGGAAATTCCCTGATGGGACAGGGGGGCATGGAGGGGTGGGGGGGAAAATCCCCTTTTTTGGGGCCCGTTCCCCATGGGGGGCCAATAAAATCACAGATTGGGGCAAAAAAGGCTGGAAGGGTTCTATTTAACCTGATGGGGGCTAAAGGGCATGGAGGTGGGTGCTAGGGAAGGTCATGGAGGTGGGGCCTAGGGGAAAGGGTTTTGGAGGTGGGTGCTAGGGGGAAAGTCATTAACGTGGGGGTAGGGGAAGGAATGGAGATGGGGATTTGGGGAAGGGCCCTGGGGGTGGGGAGGGGGGGTTTTATTGAGGGGGGGAGAGGGAAACAGAATTTCAGGGGGAAAAGGATGGGGAAGGGGTATGGAGGTGGGGATTTGGGTAATGGGGTATGGGGTTGATAGGGGAAATCCCGGGGGGAGGTGAGGGGAATCCCGGGGGGTGGGGAGGGGAATAAAGGGGGTGGGGAGGGGAAAAAGGGATAGGTGTGAAAAAAGGAAGGGCATGGATTGGAATGTTTGGAAAGGGCATGGGAAAGGGGAGGAAAACCCTGATTTTGGGGGCCCGGGGAAAAATCAGGAAGGGGGCCAGGGGGAAGGCTTGGGGTGGGGAAAAGGGATTGGGGTTTTGTGAGGGGAAAAGGGTATGGAGGGGAAATAAAGGTATAGGGGGGTGACGAGGAACAGGGGGGAAGGGGAAAGGCGGGTGGGTGAGGGGGGAACCTCATTTAGGGGGGCCAGGGGTCAGGAAGGGGGGGTGATTAAAAATGGGGGTGGGGCCAGGAAATAAAGGTGGGGGCCAGGGAAAAATATGGGGTGGGGCCGGGGTTGGGTTTAGGAGAAAAGGGGGTTGTTCCCTGGAGGGGGGCCAGTTAAGCAGGGGGGTTTGGGGGCTAGGGAATAAGGGGGTATAAAAAGGGAAAATTTATGGAATTTGGGGGATGGGGAAATCATTGAGGTGGGATGGGGGAATCATTAGGTGGGGATAGGGGAAAGGGCCCAAGGGGTGGGGATGGGGGAATCCCTGGAGGTGGGGATGGGGAAAGGAAGGAGGTGGGGTGGGGGAAAGGGCATGGAGATGGGATGGGGAAGGTCATGGGGGTGGGTGCTAGGGGGTCATGGATTTGTGTGGAAAGGAATGTCATGGAGGTGGGGTTAGGGGAAAGGCCTGGGGGTGGGTGTTGGGGAAGGTCATGGGGGTGGGGGCTAAGGGGGATAGAGGTGGGTGTTGGGGAAGGTCATGGGGGTGGGTGCTAGGGGAAAATTAAGAGGTGGGGGTTGGGGGGTCATTGAGGTGGGGGTTGGGGGGTCATGGAGGGGGTTAGGGGAAAGGGCAAGGGGTTGGGGGTTGGGGGAAATTTATGGGGTGGGTGCTTTGGGAAAATCATGGAGGTGGGTGCTTTTTGGGGAAAAGGGCATGGAGGTGGGTGTTGGGGAATTCAAAAGGGGGTTAAGTTCCGGAAAGGGGTGTTTGGGGAAATTTATAGAGGTGGGGGGAAATTTTGGAGGTGGGGCTAGGGAAATCATGGAGGGGGTTTCCGGGGAAATTTAGGGGGGTCGGTGTTCGGGGAAAGGGCATGGAGGTGGGGGGAGGAAGGGCATAGAGGGGGGTTTGGAAGGTCATGGAGGTGGGGTTGGGGGAAAGGCCTGGAGGTGGGTGTTAGGGGAAAGGGCATGGAGGTGTGGGTTTGGGGGAAAGGGCATGGAGGTGGGTGATAGGGAAAGGGCATGGAGGTGGGTGTTTGGGAAGGTCATGGAGGTGGGGGTTGGGGAAATTTATGGAGGTGGGGGGGGGAATCATGAAGGTGGGGTTAGGGGAAATTTATGGAGGTGGGGGTTAGGGGTTCCCTGGAATTTGGGGGTTTTGGGGGGGTCATGGAGGGGGGGATTGGGGGGTCATGGAAGTGGGTGATGGGGAAATTTATGGGGGTGGGGCTAGGAAACCCATAGGTGGGTGTTGGGGAAGGGCAAAAGGGGGGATGGGGAAGGTCATGGAGGGGGGTGGGGGAAAGGGCATGGAGGTGGGTGATGGGGAAGGTCATGGAGGTGGGTGATAGGGAAGGTCATGGAGGTGGGTGCAAGGGAAGGTCATATAGGTGGGTGTTGGGGAAGGTCATGGAGGTGGGTGTTGGGGAAGGTCATGGAGTTAAGTTGGGGCCCATGATGTATCCTAACTGAGTCGTTTAACAAGACTTCACACTCAACACTGTGTTACACTTCACACTCAACACTGTGTTACACTTCACACTCAACACTGTGCTACACTTCACACTCAACACTGTGTTACACTTCACACTCAACACTGTGCTACACTTACACTCAACACTGTGCTACACTTCACACTCAACACTGTGTTACACTTCACACTCAACACTGTGCTACACTTCACACTCAACACTGTGCTACACTTCACACTCAACACTGTGCTACACTTCACACTCAACACTGTGCTACACTTCACACTCAACACTGTGTTACACTTCACACTCAACACTGTACTACACTTCACACTCAACACTGTGTTACACTTCACACTCAACACTGTACTACACTTCACACTCAACACTGTGTTACACTTCACACTCAATACTGTGTTACACTTCACACTTAACACTGTGCTACACTTCACACTCAACACTGTACTACACTTCACACTCAACACTGTGTTACACTTCACACTTAACACTGTGCTACACTTCACATTTAACACTGGGCTACACTTCACACTCAACACTGTGTTACACTTCACACTTAACACTGTGCTACACTTCACATTTAACACTGTGCTACACTTCACACTCAACACTGTGTTA
>WNWK01012131.1:0-15000 GCA_009830355.1 Cherax destructor
GTACATTAAGTCATACTTCGCATGCATTACCTTTGACTAGTGAAGGACGTGTTGTATGGCACCATGATGTTGACAAGTGTGTGTAAGGATGTCAGGTGGGAGGTGTGAGGATGGGTGGAACAACGGGGATATCACGTGGGAGGTGTGAGGATGGTTGGAACAATGGGGATATCACGTGGGAGCTGTGAGGATGGTTGGAACAACGGGGATATCACGTGGGAGCTGTGAGGATGGTTGGAACAATGGGGATATCACGTGGGAGCTGTGAGGATGGTTGGAACAACGGGGATATCACGTGGGAGCTGTGAGGATGGTTGGAACAATGGGGATATCACGTGGAGCTGTGAGGATGGTTGGAACAATGGGGATATCACGTGGGAGCTGTGAGGATGGTTGGAACAATGGGGATATCACTGGGAGCTGTGAGGATGGTTGGAACAACGGGGATATCACGTGGGAGCTGTGAGGATGGTTGGAACAATGGGGATATCACGTGGGAGCTGTGAGGATGGTTGGAACAACGGGGATATCACGTGGGAGCTGTGAGGATAGGTGGAACAACGGGGATATCACGTGGGAGCTGTGAGGATGGTTGGAACAACGGGGATATCACGTGGAGCTGTGAGGATGGTGGAACAAGGGGATATCACGTGGAAGCTGTGAGGATGGTTGGAACAACGGGGATATCACGTGGGAGCTGTGGGGGAGGTGGAACAACGGGGATATCACGTGGGAGCTGTGAGGATGGGTGGAACAATGGGGATATCACGTGGGAGCTGTGAGGATGGGTGGAACAATGGGGATATCACGTGGGAGCTGTGAGGATGGGTGGAACAATGGGGATATCACGTGGGAGCTGTGAGGATGGTGGAACAATGGGGATATCACGTGGAGCTGTGAGGAGGTGGAACAATGGGGATATCACGTGGGAGCTGTGAGGATGGTTGGAACAACGGGGATATCACGTGGAGCTGTGAGGATGGGTGGAACAATGGGGATATCACGTGGGAGCTGTGAGGATGGTTGGAACAACGGGGATATCACGTGGAGCTGTGAGGATGGTGGAACAATGGGGATATCACGTGGGAGCTGTGAGGATGGTTGGAACAACGGGGATATCACGTGGGAGCTGTGAGGATGGGTGGAACAATGGGGATATCACGTGGGAGGTGTGAGGATGGTTGGAACAACGGGGATATCACGTGGGAGGTGTGAGGATGGTTGGAACAACGGGGATATCACGTGGGAGGTGTGAGGATGGTTGGAACAACGGGATATCACGTGGAGTGTGAGGATGGTTGGAACAACGGGGATATCACGTGGGAGGTGTGAGGATGGTTGGAACAACGGGGATATCACGTGGGAGGTGTGAGGATGGTTGGAACAACGGGATATCACGTGGGAGGTGTGAGGATGGTTGGAACAACGGGATATCACGTGGGAGGTGTGAGGATTGTTGGAACAACTGGGATATCACGTGGGAGGTGTGAGGATTGTTGGAAGAACGGGGATATCACGTGGGAGGTGTGAGGATGGTTGGAACAACGGGGATATCACGTGGAAGGTGTGAGGATGGTTGGAACAACGGGATATCACGTGGGAGGTGTGAGGATGGTTGGAACAACGGGAATATCACGTGGGAGGTGTGAGGATGGTTGGAACAACGGGGATATCACGTGGGAGGTGTGAGGATGGTTGGAACAACGGGGATATCACGTGGGAGGTGGAGGATGGTTGAACAACGGGATATCACGTGGAGGTGTGAGGATGGTTGGAACAACGGGATATCACGTGAGGTGGAGATGGTAGGAACGGGATAGGTGTTAACAACGGATATCAGGAGGTGAGGATTGTTGAACCAACGGGGATATCACGTGGAGGTGTGAGAATGGTTAACACGGATATCACGGGAGGTGGGATGGTTGAACAACGGGATATCACGTGGAGGTGGAGATGGTTGGAACAACGGATATCACGTGGAGGTGTGAGGATGTTGACGGGGATATCCGGGGAGGTGCATCTGTAGGCTTATTCAGGTCAGTGAACGATGCCAAGCGTCTACTTCACGCCTCACTGGAGCAGCTTGTTCCAGTTGGCTTCAGGTCCCACTCCGTTCTGCCTTGTGAACTCTACACTTCAACGTTAATGAAGCCATCTAGTCAACGGCGTCTCTTCAACCCCTCTACCTCCTGACATGTTCACTAAGCGCTCAGTCAGTGCCTGTAACAGGAAATAACAGATCTAGAGGATGGCTGGACAACGGGATATCACGTGAGTGTGAGGACCGATTGGAACAACAGGGATATACGTGGAGTAGTAGATGGTGGACAACAGGATATCAGATGGAAGGTCTGAGGATGGTTGGAACAACAGGGATATCACGTGGGAGGTGTGAGGATGATTGGAACAACAGGGATATCACGTGGGAGGTGTGAGGATGGTTGGAACAACGGGGATATCACATGGAAGGTCTGAGGATGGTTGGAACAACAGGGATATCACGTGGGAGGTGTGAGGATGGTTGGAACAAAGGGGATATCACGTGGGAGGTGTGAGGATGGTTGGAACAACGGGGATATCACGTGGGAGGTGTGAGGATGGTTGGAACAACGGGGATATCACGTGGGAGGTGGGAGGATGGTTGGGACAACGGGGATATCACGTGGGAGGTGGGAGGATAGTTGGAACAGCGGGGATATCACGTGGGAGGTGCGAGGATGGTTGGAACAGCGGGGATATCACGTGGGAGGTGTAAGGATGGTTGGAACAACGGGAATATCAGGTGGGAGGGAGGTCTGTATATCTTAGGTGGCCTCATATTATTAACGGGAATGGAGTGGACGCTTGCGTGATAGGTACGTCGGTTTCCACAGGGAGTTTCCGTTGTCTGGCGTGCACTAGCGTCCCAAAACCGGGAAAATCTTTTGCGATCCCTTGTCACATCGTCAATTTTCCTGAACTGGGAGAGGTAGATGGTTCACATTGTTATATTTAGAGGAAAGTACTAAACCCGGAGAGGTCATACAAGGAGGAATGGGAAGTAACCAGGTTCGATCCAAGGGAAAGTCAGATTCGATTCCTTGCATCAAGAACCCCTTACATGCTGCATGGATCCTCCCTTGAGCCTGACCACCGGGTATAATACAGACCTAGTTGACATTAATGACATTCTATATGCAGAGCATTTCGGGCAAATTAGTTTAATTTTGTCCCCAGGATGCGACCAACACCAGTCGGTTAACAGCCAGGTACCTACTTATTGCTGGGTGAACAGTAACAGCAGGTGTCGTAAGGAAAAACGCCCAAATGTTTCCACCCGTACCGGGGGTTGAACCACGGACCTCAGTGTGTGTGAGCTGAGTGCATTACCAACTGAGCTGCGGGAACTGTGCTGGGTGGAGGTCCTAACCTGAACACATTCCCATATAAAATGTCCTCTAGGAGCACTTGTTTACCTGTAGCCGCTTCGGGAAATCACCCGCATCACAGTCCGGTTCCCAGCCTGATCGATCAGGCTGTTAGTGCCACCACAATCTGTTTGATTATCAAATGATTTGATAAATTTTTCTAATTCTCTCTTGAAGACAGCTAGGGGGTTGTTGGCAATCCCTCCTGTGCACGAAGAGAGGGTGCTGCAGAGTTGAGGCCCCTTTACACTTATTGAGTACGGGGTGGATAATGTAGAACGCTTGATGTACACTGAAGCAGATTCATATATACCGAGAGTTGTATGCCTCTTGGTACATATACACAGAAGTTACTTTAGTTTCTATTTAAGGAATAAAAGTATTCTGGACTGGTGGAGAACAGGTTACTTGCAACCTGACCTTGGTGTAGTCGATAGTGTTAAAACTGTATTAACCTTCACCTGTGAAGCGCGCTTGCTTTATATGTGGGATACCACTCTCCTAAAAGAAACGTACTAGTGAAAATCGAGCTCTAGACATGGTCCCGGATATGGAAGAGGCTGCTGAGGTAAATGACTTATCATGTATATTAATTGTTCTTGTTTTGTTACAGATTAGTCCTGTCATCCCATCCCGGGGCGAGGTCAGGGGTGAGCATGACAGATGTCACTCCGGGGCGAGGTCAGGGGTGAGCATGGTAACTGTCACTCCGGGGCGAGGTCAGGGGTGAGCATGGTAACTGTCACTCCGGGGCGAGGTCAGGGGTGAGCATGGTAACTGTCACTCCGGGGCAAGGCCAGGGGTGAGCATGGTAACTGTCACTCCGGGGCGAGGCCAGGGGTGAGCATGGTAACTGTCACTCCGGGGCGAGGTCAGGGGTGAGCATGGTAACTGTCACTCCGGGGCGAGGCCAGGGGTGAGCATGGCAACTGTCACTCCGGGGCGAGGTCTAGGGGTGAGCATGGTAACTGTCACTCCGGGGCGAGGCCAGGGTGAGCATGGACTGTCACTCCGGGGCGAGGTCAGGGGTGAGCATGGTAACTGTCACTCCGGGGCGAGGCTAGGGGTGAGCATTGCAGGTGTCACTCCGGGCGAGTCTAGGGGTGAGCATGACAACTGTTACTCCGGGGCTAGTCAAGGGGTGAGCATTAGTCCTGTCACTCCGGGGCGAGGCCAGGGGTGAGCATGGCAGGTGTCCTCGTCACTGGCCACATGCTCTTCCTAACCCATACCATTTTTGTTATATTATTATTATGGTGGCCCTTACTATTACGTTCGTATTTTCCACAGCTACTGTGCTTGGCTGGGTCACCAACCGCCCTCACAGCTGGTGTTTTAGCCAGCTGCTCAACCTCATTACCTTGTTTTCCCCAGTTGTGTACTTTCATATTTGGTGTGTTTTGTGGGGTGTTTTATGTTTGCCAAGGAGAGGGTCGGACCGTATGGTCTGTGATTCTGCCGTCTGAGCAACATAAGAAAATATTTCTTTTGTCCAGTGACACATGTGGCAAATAGAAACCCATCAAAGGTATAAGAAACGTATAGAGAAGGAAGGAAGGAGTTAATGGTTGAGTGGGTTGGGAAGGTAGAAAGGTGTGCATTATTTCAAATGGATTCCTTTGGTTGGCTGATACCCAGGTATTAATAATTTTATTTTTTTAAAGGGGTAGACCGGAAGCCACTGGAAGGCCTCTGTCAGATGCGTAAAAGCTCTAGAGGCGGGTCAGCATATGACTTAAGAAAGGGAAAAAATGAAAGGGAAAAGGAAAGTAGGAAGGGAGGAGATATAAGCTGGGGTAAAAAGGGAAAGGGAGGATAAAGGTGGCGGTGGTGAAAGGTTAAACTTATACCCCACTACTTTCTCTGAGGCTGACCAAACTCGGGCTCCTTATTTTGTCTCAGCGGTGGGCCACAAGTTCTCTGGTGCTGTAAAATACAGCCTTCACCCCTGCAACACCACCTTCACCCCTGCAACACCACCTTCACCCCTGCAACACCACCTTCACCCCTGCAACACCACCTTCACCACTGCAACACCACCTTCACCCCTGCAACACCACCTTCACCCCTGCAACACCACCTTCACCCCTGCAACACCACCTTCACCCTGCAACACCACCTTCACCCCTGCAACACCACCTTCACCCCTGCAACACCACCTTCACCCCTGCAACACCACCTTCACCCTTGCAACACCACCTTCACCCCTGCAACACCACCTTCACCCCTGCAACACCACCTTCACCCCTGCAACACCACCTTCACCCTTGCAACACCACCTTCACCCCTGCAACACCACCTTCACCCTTGCAACACCACCTTCACCCCTGCAACACCACCTTCATCCCTGCAACACCACCTTCACCCCTGAAACACCACCTTCACCCCTGCAACACCACCTTCACCCTTGCAACACCACCTTCACCCCTGCAACACCACCTTCACCCTTGCAACACCACCTTCAGCCCTGACAACACCACCTTCACCCTGCAACACCACCGTCACCCTGCAACACCACCTTCACCCCTGCAACACCACCTTCACCCCTGCAACACCACCTTCACCCCTGCAACACCACCTTCACCCCTGCAACACCACCTTCACCCCTGCAACACCACCTTCACCCTTGCAACACCACCTTCACCCCTGCAACACCACCTTCACCCTTGCAACACCACCTTCACCCTGCAACACCACCTTCACCCTTTCAACACCACCTTCACCCCTGCAACACCACCTTCACCCTTGCAACACCACCTTCACCCCTGCAACACCACCTTCACCCTTGCAACACCACCTTCACCCCTGCAACACCACCTTCACCCTTGCAACACCACCTTCACCCCTGCAACACCACCTTCACCCCTGCAACACCACCTTCACCCCTGCAACACCACCTTCACCCTGCAACACCACCTTCACCCCTGCAACACCACCTTCACCCTTGCAACACCACCTTCACCCTGCAACACCACCTTCACCCTTGCAACACCACCTTCACCCCTGCAACACCACCTTCACCCTGCAACACCACCTTCACCCTGCAACACCACCTTCACCCTGCAACACCACCTTCACCCCTGCAACACCACCTTCACCCTTGCAACACCACCTTCACCCCTGCAACACCACCTTCACCCTTGCAACACCACCTTCACCCCTGCAACACCACCTTCACCCTGCAACACCACCTTCACCCTGCAACACCACCTTCACCCTTGCAACACCACCTTCACCCCTGCAACACCACCTTCACCCTTGCAACACCACCTTCACCCCTGCAACACCACCTTCAGCCCTGCAACACCACCCTTTACCCTGCAACACCACCTTCACCCTTGCAACACCACCTTCACCCTGCAACACACCTTCACCTTGCACACCACCCTCACCCTGCAACACCACCTTCACCCTTGCAACACCACCTTCACCCTGCAACACCACCTTCACCCTGCAACACCACCTTCACCCTGCAACACCACCTTCACCCTGCAACACCACCTTCACCCTGCAACACCACCTTCACCCTGCAACACCACCTTCACCCCTGCAACACCACCTTCACCCCTGCACACCCCCTCCTCCCCTACCTCCACCTTCACCCCTGCAACACCACCTTCACCCCTGCAACACCACCTTCACCCCTGCAACACCACCTTCACCCCTGCAACACCACCTTCACCCCTGCAACACCACCTTCACCCCTGCAACACCACCTTCACCTGCAACACCACCTTCACCCTGCACACACCTCACCCTGCACACACCTTCACCCCTGAACACCACCCACCCCAACACACTTAGCTGAAAACTTACTGAAGTGTCCATCCTGTGTTCTCTAGATACTGTAAACTCAGGAGGAAGAAATGGAAAGGGATTAAAGAAAAGTGGAGGTGATGAAGAAGAGGATAAAGAAACGAAGGGAAAAATAGAGGAAGAAAAACTGAGAAAAACAAAAACTAAGAAGGAAATGGGGGAAGAGGAAGAAAAAGAACAAAAAAAAGTAAGAGGAATAGGAAAAATAAGAGGAAGATCAAGAAGAGAGGGAAGACGACCACGGGGAAGAGAGGGAGGAGGAGGAAGAGGAAGAAGGAGAGGAGGTGGTGGTGGTGGTGGAGGAAGAGGAAGAGGAAGAGGAAGAGGAGGAGGTGGTGTTGGTGGTGGAGGAGAAAGAGGAAGAAGGAGAGGAGGAGGTGGTGGTGGTAGAGAAGGAAGAGGAGGAGGGAGAAGGAGAGGAGGAGGAAGAAGAGGAAGAAGGAGAGGAGGAGGTGGTGGAGGAGGAGGAAGAAGAGAAAGAAGAGGAGGAGGTGGTGGAGGAGGAGGAAGAAGAGGAAGGAAAGGAGGAGGTGGTGGTGGTGGAGGAGGAAGGAGAGGAGGTGGTGTTGGTGGGGAAGGAGGAAGAGACGACTTTACGACTCCCCTGAGATACAAAACAAACTCTCACCTCTCACTAACAGGCCTCAGCATTTTGTTGTGCCAGGTCGAACCTTCTTATCAATACGTTTGGAAAAAAAATCATTTTGTTTTTCGATTTAACGTTTGTCTCTGAACGATTAAAAAAACATTGAATATATACAGATAAGTGAACTGTACACATAAATCGAGATGTACTCCTGTTAACCCTTTTGGGGCCTAGTTGCTAGGCCTTTTGTGTATCCATATACTCTCGCGCTACCCTCCACAACATGGATATGAGGTGCTCAGTAAACTAGCATCTTCGGTGGCAAAATCTAATCTTTCCGCGACGGTGTTTAGTGTTTAACAAAGCTCTAAAACACACACACACACACACACACACAAACACACACAAACACATACACGCACACGCACGCACACGCAAACACACACACGCGCGCGCACACACACACGCGTTACAATATATGACTTAGAAGAGGAAATTAAAAAAAAAAAGATTAGACTTGAAAAAAAACATGTAGGTTTAATTAAGACGGTACGTATTCCGGAAAACCTAAGTGGAGTAATATATGTATTGCAAATGTCGTGTGTGTGTGTGTATTATATATATATATATATATATATATATATATATATATATGGGGAGAGGGGTTGGATTAAATTATGGGGAATTAAATGCAAAATGGGAGTTGACACAGTTACTTTTTGCTGATGATACTGTGCTTATGGGAGATTCCAAAGAAAAGTTGCAAAGGTTAGTGGACGAGTTTGGGAGAGTGTGTAAAGGTAGAAAGTTAAAAGTGAACATAGATAAGAGTAAGGTGATGAGGGTATCAAACGATTTAAATAAAGAAAAATTGGATATCACATTGGAGAGAGGGATTATGGAAGAAGTAAATGTTTTCAGATATTTGGGAGTTGACGTGTCAGCGGATGGGTTTATGAAGGATGAGGTTAACCATAGAATTGATGAAGGAAAAAAGATGAGTGGTGCATTGAGGTATCTGTGAAGACAAAAAACGTTGTCCATGGAGGCAAAGAAGGGAATGTACGAAAGTATAGTGGTACCAACACTCTTATATGGGTGTAAAGCATGGGTTGCAAATGCTGCAGCGAGGAGGAGGCTGGAGGCAGTGGAGATGTCCTGTCTAAGGGCAATGTGTGGTGTAAATATTATGCAGAAAATTCGGAATATGGAAATTAGGAGAAGGTGTGGAGTTACTAAAAGTATTTGTCAGAGGGCTGAAGAGGGGTTGTTGAGGTGGTTTGGTCATTTAGAGAGAATGGATCAAAGTAGAATGACTTGGAGATAGTATAAATCTGTAGGGAAAGGCAGGCGGGGTAAGGGTCGTCCTAGAAAAGGTTGGAGGGAGGGGGTAAAGGAGGTTTTGTGGGCGAGGAGCTTGGACTTCCAGTAAGCATGTGTGAGCGTGTTAGATAGGAGTGAATGGAGACGAATGGTTTTTGGGACATGACGATCTGTTGGAGTGTGAGCAGTGTAACATTTTGTGAAGGGATTCAGGCAAACCAGTTAATTGATTTAGTTGGACTTGAGTCCTGGAAATGGGAAGAACAATGCCTGCACTTTAAAGGAGGGGTCTGGGATAGTGACAGCTGGGATGGACTATTCTCAGCTGTCGTATCTGAGCGCCTCTGCAAAGACAGTGATTATGTATGAGTGTGGTGAAAGTGTTGAATGATGATGAAAGTATTTTCTTTTTGGGGATTTTCATTTTTTTTGGGTCACCCTGCCTCGGTGGAGACGGCCGACTTGTGAAATATATATATATATATATATATATATATATATATATATATATATATATATATATATATATATATATATATATATATATATATATATATATGTGTGTGTGTGTGTGTGTGTGTGTGTGTGTGTGTGTGTGTGTGTGTGTTGCCGAATAGGTAAAACTTGCGATTTTGGCTTAAAAGCAACGCTCTTCTTGCCGAATAAGGCAAGCGAAAAATTGTGTATGCAATAATTTCGCAAAAATCATTCTGAACCTTACGAAAAAGATATATTTCATTGTGTTTGTTTATTATTAAATTATTGCAAACTTATCTAAAATATATATACAGTGGACCCTCGGTTTTCGTTCACCTCCAAACTCGAACAATTATGTAAGTGTATTTTCGTAAGTGCTTTTGTAAGTGTATTTTTGATGGTCTAAAATGACTAATCTAATTTACATTTGTCCTTATGGGAACAAATTCGTTTGGTAACGGCACTCAAACAGCATTCTGGAAAGAATTTTCAACGAAAACCGAGGGTCCACTGTACTTGGATTAGGCTAAATTAAATTGCGCTTGTTATAATAAGGTTAGGTAAGTTTTCTAAGGTTCTTTTAGTACAAAATTATTAATTTTTACATTAACATAAATTTAAAAAATATATCTTTAAATGTATAAGAATTTCTTTTAGAAAGGACTTAATTTTAAATAAGTTCTTGGTAATTGTCTTTCATACCAACCCTTGAAACATGCACAGTTTAGACATTGCAGAATGTATTGGTCATCGTTTATCTTGTGCAAATACACTGGTACGCAGCGTGTCTAGTGGCAGCACGTCAGAGAGCCACTGCGATACAGAGGGTCAGAGGGTCGAGATGTGTGACTATTGCTGGAATTGTAATTATTAAGAGGAAGTCTCCACAGCAATGTGCACTTACCACTGTGAAACTGACTATTTCCATGTTGGACGTAGCGGGATAGGCCAGCTTGGGAGCTGGTATTGGTGCTGAGGCTGTTTCTCCCTATCAGTAATTCCTCTAATGAAAGTGGGGTCGCACACTCCCATTAAATTACCCAGGTGGTCTTGTAGAATTTGCTTAACTGCTTCATCTGATTCTGTGAAGGACGATAAGAAGGCTAGCAGGGAAGTGAAGGCGGTATTCATCGTCATAAATATAAAGGTTGAAGACATTTCCTAATATTGGATTTAGAAGAGTATTATATTCCTTTAGTTTAGGATCGTCGTCGTCTCGGAAACATAGGAGAAAGTAGGCGAGCTTTGGGAAGCACAGACATCTATTGAGTAGGTAGGAGACATGCATCAATGTTTCCAATCTGGTCCTCCATCTTTCTAATCCCAGAAAGGGTTAAAGGGAGGAGTAGGGAAGTTTTTGATTGCTAGGGGGCTTGGACAACCAACAGACTTGTATGAGCGTTTTAGGTAAAAGTTCGTGAGGGCAATTACTTTTTATTGTTTGAAGTGCTATTGGAGTGTGAGCAAAGTAACATTTATGAAGGGGTTCAGGAAAACTGGTTAGCCGGACTTGAGCCCTGGAGACGGGAATTACTCTGCCTGAACTTTGAAGGAGGGATGAGGATGTTGCAGTTCAGAGGGTCATCCGAGCTGTGATGTCAGCACGCTTCTGGGAAGATAGTGTTGAATAATGACGGTGAAAGAGACTTCTCTTTCCGGTCACTCTACTTCGGTAGTAGACGGCTGATATAATACACACACACACACACACACACACACACACACACACACACACACACACACACAATCTTATCTAAGAGATCCAGGAGGGGTGATCAAAGACTGGTGTGGACACCTGGCCTCACTACAAGACCCAGAGGAGAGTTTCCCACGGGATGTTTGTCCACCCTCGCCACGAGTGAGACGTTCCCAGGCAGGTTTTGCTTCTAGGGAGGTTTTGCCTCCCCTGAGGTCTTGCCTCCCGAAGGACTTTACTTTCCCTTGAGGGGGTCTCTTCGCCGCTCCCACCCCTCATGACATCTTACCACCTATCTAAAAAAAAATCTATCTTTTTAACCTGTTTCAGTGTTTTATTTTTTTTCATTTTCTTGCAGCTACCATTTTGCGTGTGTCTGCCTATTAGTGTATTTCATCCTGCCTGATTGTGTGAGTCTGCTTGTTTGTGTGTTTCCAGTCTGTTTGATTTGTTGTTTCTGTTTGCTTGTGTCTGAATTTCTGCGTGAATTTGCATCTGCTTCTGTTTATTTGTCTGTTTTTCTGCATTTGTGGATCATTTTTGTTTTTTACTTTTACTGTGTTTGTTTCTGTGTTAATATCTAATTGTTTCTGTATTTTTTTGTACTCTTATACAAGTGTGTTTGTATCTATTTGTATTTGTTTATTCGAGTGTGTGAGCCTCTAATACTGGGACCCCTTACTGTGAGGGGGAGATCATGGTATTACTGTGAGGGGGAGATCATGGTATTACTGTGAGGGGGAGATCATGGTATTACTGTGAGGGGGAGATCATGGTATTACTGTGAGGGGAGATCATGGTATTACTGTGAGGGGAGATCATGGTATTACTGTGAGGGGAGATCATGGTATTACTGTGAGGGGGAGATCATGGTATACTGTGAGGGGGAGATCATGGTATTACTGTGAGGGGGAGATCATGGTATTACTGTGAGGGGAGATCATGGTATTACTGTGAGGGGAGATCATGGTATTACTGTGAGGGGGAGATCATGGTATTACTGTGAGGGGGAGATCATGGTATTACTGTGAGGGGGAGATCATGGTATTACTGTGAGGGGGAGATCATGGTATTACTGTGAGGGGAGATCATGGTATTACTGTGAGGGGGAGATCATGGTATTACTGTGAGGGGGAGATCATGGTATTACTGTGAGGGGGAGATCATGGTATTACTGTGTGATGACAGTCATCAGATACTCTTAGTTACAAGTGTCTGAATGTCTAGGTCATGGGCCAGAGGTTTAATGCATTGCCTCTATGTTTTTGTGTTTATTTGAAACATGGAACTAACGGATTAAGAAGTAATAGACTATTATTATTATTATTATTATTATTATTATTATTATTATGTAGTAGTAGTAGTAGTAGTAGTAGTAGTAGTAGTAGGAGCAGCAGCAGAGGTAGGCGGATCAGGTAATATCATGGTAAGTCACATCCTGCAAACATCAATTAAACCTTGCCTCAGAAGTGGATCAACCATCATGAGGTGCAACAAATCTAAGGATTGGTCAACACAATTTGAATGACAGTGTGTGGTAGGCTGGGAGCTCATGACAAAGATAGAAGGCCTCCATGTAGAGGGCAGTTGGTAACGAAGAAAAAAAAAAAAGGTGAACAGAGAGTTGAGAGCAGTGAATCATTGTCATGGCTGAATTTTGGGTAGTGTGGAGAATTAACTCTGCAAGTACTAAACTATCCGTAATTCTGAAGTGATCCATCGCCTGATGTAATGTAGTTTATGTAACAATACGTAATACAGTGAGTAATGTAATGCAAGTGTGATAAAGGACCTAATGTTGTACCACAATATGAAGTAATACATTTGTTTTGACCTATGGGATGAGTGGTATAATTTTTTGTGTCAACTGTAAATTTCCTCTAAATATTATTTTTCCTTGGTCAGATTAGCCCATGTGATTAGAAATAAGGTTAAGCTACTTATTCCCTTTTGTGTACTTACTCACATGTATGAACAACATCCATCATCAACACAAATTATATTATTATAGTAGTGGCAGTATTAGAATGGAGGCAGTGTGCCAGTAATGTGGTGGGTGCAACTCATCTCCCATCCTTTCAAAACTCCAATGATTTTTGCTGCTTTTTTATATACTGCCTTAGCTGTACTCACCTAGTTGTACTCACCTAGTTGTACTCACCTAGTTGTACTCACCTAGTTGTACTCACCTAGTTGTACTCACCTAGCTGTACTCACCTAGTTGTACTCACCTAGTTGTACTCACCTAGTTGTACTCACCTAGTTGAACTCACCTAGTTGGACTCACCTAGTTGGACTCACCTAGTTGGACTCACCTAGTTGGACTCACCTAGTTCTACTCACCTAGTTGTACTCACCTAGTTGGACTCACCTAGTTGTACTCACCTAGCTGTACTCACCTAGTTGTACTCACCTAGTTGTACTCACCTAGTTGGACTCACCTAGTTGGACTCACCTAGTTGGACTCACCTAGTTGTGGTTGCAGGGGTCGATTCACGGCTCCTGGCCCCGCCTCTTCACTGGCCGCTACTCGGTCACTACCCGCTAAATGAGCTTTATCATACCTCTCCTTAAAGCTATGTATGGATCCTGCCTCCACTACATCACTTCCCAGACTGTTCCACTTCCTGACCACTCTGTAACTGAAAAAATACTTCCTAACATTCCTGTGATTCATCTGAGCCTTCAACTTCCAACTGTGTCCCCTTGTTGCTGTGTTCCATCTCTGGAACATCCTGCTGCTGTCCACCTTGTCGATTCCTCCCAGTATTTTATATGTCGTTATCATATCTTCCCTATCTCTCCTGCCTTCCAGTGTCGTCAGTTCGATTTCCCTTAACCTCTCCTCGTAGGACATACCCCTTAGCTCCGGGACTAGTCTTGTTGCAAAACCTTTTCACTTTCTCTAGTTTCCTTACATGCTTGGCTAAGTGAGGGTTCCAAACTGGAGCTGCATACTCCAGTATGGGCCTAACGTACACAGTATACAGGGTCCTGAATGACTCCTTATTAAGATGTCGGAATGCTGTTCTTAGGTTTGCCAGGCGCCCATATGCTGCAGCAGTGTGTGTGTGTGTGTGTGTGTGTGTGTGTGTATTTATGCGCGTAAGTGCGTGTGTTATCTGCATGTGTGAGTGAATGTAAAGATGCATATATGTTGATATGTATAGAAACAGAATCGACCCAGTGACGTAACGCATACATACATGCGTATACTCACAACCGCGCGTGCGCACGCACACACACACACAGCGAAGAGGCAGGGCCAGGAGCTGACTCGAGCCCTACAACCAAAAATAGGTGAGTACAAATAGGCGAGTACAGACAGACACACACCACACACACACACACACACACACACACAAAACACACACACAAAACACACACACACAAAACACACACACAAAACACACACACAAAACACACACACAAAACACACACAAAACACACACACAAAACACACACAAAACATACACACAAAACACACACACAAAACACACACACAAACACACACACACACACACAAACACACACACAAAACACACACACAAAACACACACACAAAACACACACACAAACACACACACAAAACACACACACAAACACACACAAAACACACACACAAAACACACACACAAACACACACACAAAACACACACACAAACACACACACAAAAACACAACAAAACACACAC
>WNWK01012131.1:22500-61094 GCA_009830355.1 Cherax destructor
AACCGTTGCACATGTGTGTTATCATCACACCAGAGCACTGTTGTGGTGTTCTGCAACACTGGTTTTTATCAGCCTTTCGAGTTATAAAAAACCACGTTGAAGACATGAAGAATACCGACACGCTTCATGAAACATCAAGAACCTCCCTGCAGGACGACCAGCCAACAAGAAACATTTACTGGCTTAGAAAACAGTAGACAATGTCGACCAAAGTGTAAAAAAGCTTCAGAGTACCACGCCTGCACTATAAAACAGCCAGAAATTTATTGTAGCTTTAAACTGCGGGGAATAAACTGCATTACGTTGCTGGGAATAAACTCAGGTGGTATTAGGAATGAGTAACTATACCACAGGTATTGCAGGAGCAGGGGGCTTCTTTCTTCCTGCAGATGAGGTGCCACCAGCACCTGCAGGTATTATGGTGCCACCAGCACCTGAAGGCAGCATTAACTCTCCGTAAGAGGGTGCCAGAGAGCCTGGCTTGTATGAGGTCAGATCTTCCGAACACACACCCAGGGCATCACACTTCACTGTTTCCCTCGCTTCCACACTCATTAATGCTTTCTATTTTTTTTATACAGGGTTTGACAAGGGTCAAACTCTGTGTAAAAAAAAAAAACTTATTTACTAACCTTATTTACAAAGTAAATAATCTTATTTACAAAGTAAATAAGGTTAGGGTTCCTAATATTATTTACAAAGTAAGAGCTGTTACCTAGATGAACTCATTTGAACCATTACATTATGACATATACAAATAGGGAACAGGATGAAAATGGAGCCATTTGTGGGCCAGCTATTTCACTTTATTTCACTGATATTATTATACTGTGCGAACATGTTCCAGACTCGAATCATCGTAGGAATAAATAATCTTTGATGAAGTTATCACAAATAGGTAAGTACAGAGAGGAAGAGCGTCTGTCTCACAATTAGCAGACGGAGGATCAAGCCTCCGCCATGTCTTGCGCTGGATGACCACACGGGTTTAGCGCTTAACATGAATTTTTTGATGAAGTTATGTTCTTGAGACTGTGTGCTGCCCGTCTTGTGTAGTTCACTTCTCGCTGTCCTGGGAGTGGAGCCGAGTGTGATACCTTGACAACATTGGCCTTGTACATAACAGTACGGCCACCCACATCCCTCCGGTGTTGAAGGCTCTGCTGAAATGAGATGGGGAGCAGGCAATCCAAGAAAGTGGAGCATACTCAAGGTTAAAGCGTACTTGTGCCTCATACAGAATCTTGCAGCTTCTACTGTGGAGCAAATGAGAAATATGTCTAAGTGCTGTAAGGTTCCTGGTCATATTCCACTGTTGTCTGTGTACAGTTCTATTGTCTTCGTATATCATTTCTGTACTAAGATGATGAAGCTGCTTGTTGGCGAAACGTCTTCACATAAAGATACACAAGTGTATCTCCTGTATCTAATTCCTTCATCTTGCTAACCATCTCGCCTGTATATAATCTTCGTTGCTCCTCTCTGTGGTAGAGGTATCTTCGTAAAAATTCCTTTCCTACTGTACATAGGATATGCCATGCTGAGAAATGGTTATACCAGAAATATGCAACTAGGAACACTGGGGCATAAACATTGAAATAATATGTAACACAGTACAGAAATAATAAGCAACAAATTAAATACTGCACTGAGAAACTGGAAAGAAAATGTTATACTGCACACAAAAAGTACTTACTGCATGTTTAAAGAAATAACACAAAAGAACATAGATATAAAATGAGAATTGAAACACACGGAAAAGCTGGAAGAGATAACAAAAATAAATTTGCAAGAACACTGAAAACACAAGTCTTTAAATGTCCCTAAGAAAATTCACTACTTAAATGTCTCACACACACGCAATTTTTCTAACAGAATTGTCTCTAATGATGAATGAAAGGCGAATAGTATAGAGGATGGAGGAGGATAATTTGATTCTTGCTGGATGCTGCTACAGCTGGCGTACACCTTCACTAGACGAATACGCTTATCACGTTGAACTCAAGTGCCAGGCCTTGATGTAGGCGCCAAAACACTCTCTCCGGGTCTTCACCTCGCACCTGAGCCGAAATAACGATGCTGGGAACCCAATAAGGGTTAAAAAATAGCCACAAAAGTGAAAACTTTTGAAGAGTAGAGAGTAGGCTTGTTGTGTGGGTGGTTTGTTTTGGTGGTGGTGGCGCGCGGTACTAGCGAGAGTTCCCTCGCGCTTGATTGGTTACTGGGGCGCGCGGTATGACGTCAGGGCGTTCTGCCTCACGGCCTTGGAACCACTCTAACCCAGGTGGCTTTTTGTACAATAAGCCACAGGAATGGTGAATATCACTCTGACAAGCATCCAACTTGTAGCACAGAGCGATTGGAGACAATACTTCAAGGAACTGGCTTTGCTGGAACTGGCTTACTTGTATGTCTGGCTTTCCGGGAGAAGCTGGCTTAAGCCCTCTGGACTGGTGGACTTGAATGCTGTTACTTGCACACAGCAGTGAAGAACTGGATGGATGGCAGGAGACACTGGATGACTGTAGGCTGGCTTAGTCTCTCTCCCATAAACTGGCTTACTTGTTGGCTTAATTGCAAAACCCAGATCAACTCTTCGAAGGTTTACTTGCAATTAGAAGCCAGAAGACTGGAGACACTGCTTCAGAAGAGTCTTGGATGGCTGACGTCACCGGGTGAGGGAAGGTGAGTGCTTGGGTTAGTATGGACGCCTTCCGCGGCACTCACTCAAACACCGGCTTCTTCTTCCTCTCAAATCTGCTCAATTACCTTAATCTTCGCCCACACGCTGCCACCATTTGTGTTGTGGGGGTTCTTGCGTAGATTTGGTAATATATTAAAGATGAGCTTGGTATGGTAGCGTTTAATGAGGCGTTAGATATATGGGAGCCGAGAGCCTAGGCCTATGTCCGTCTGCACTGTCCGTCTGCACTGCCTATCTGGGTGGAATTGGCTGCTAGTCGTCCCGGCACTCGGGCATTCAAAAAGGGATGGCATATGCTTGGCTAACGAAAGATCACATGGTGATCACGTGAACAGCTATGGTATAGCCGTTAGAAATACGAACCATACATCTTCCCTGCCTCCTGATCAACCAGACTGTGGTGTGATGCGTGTGTTGGACTGCGTGCTGCTGACGCCGATAACCTGACTGATGAATGAGACACTTGTGCAATATGTGGATATCTTTATTACCGAAACGTTTCACCAGCCAGTGACTTCCTCAGTCCAGTGCAGAGAAGAATGCTAGATGAAGAGAAGTTTGAGGTAGTCAGTCCCTCAGACTCCACCAGCTTATACGTGCTCAGTCTCTGTACCAGCTTATACGTGCTCAGTCTCTGTACCAGCTTATACGTGCTCAGTCTCTGTACAAGCTTATACGTGCTCAGTCTCTGTACCAGCTTATACGTGCTCAGTCTCTGTACAAGCTTATACGTGCTCAGTCTCTGTACCAGCTTATACGTGCTCAGTCTCTGTACAAGCTTATACGTGCTCAGTCTCTGTACAAGCTTATACGTGCTCAGTCTCTGTACCAGCTTATACGTGCTCAGTCTCTGTACCAGCTTATACGTGCGCAGTCTCTGTACCAGCTTATACGTGCTCAGTCTCTGTACCAGCTTATACGTGCTCAGTCTCTGTACCAGCTTATACGTGATCAGTCTCTGTACCAGCTTATACGTGCTCAGTCTCTGTACCAGCTTATACGTGCTCAGTCTCTGTACCAGCTTATACGTGCTCAGTCTCTGTACCAGCTTATACGTGCTCAGTCTGTACCAGCTTATAGTGCTCAGTCTGTACCAGCTTATAGTGCTCAGTCTGTACCAGCTTATACGTGCTCAGTCTGTACCAGCTTATACGTGCTCAGTCTGTACCAGCTTATACGTGCTCAGTCTGTACCAGCTTATACGTGCTCAGTCTCCCTTTAAAGAACCAGACACTCGCAGAAGACAGTGCCTTGAAGCAGCATTATTCTCTGTTTCAGAGACAATTAGACAGAACAAATGCGGCTTAATATCTGAAACACTGATGCAAATCCTCCTTAAAATGGAAAACCCTTCCTTCACCTGACAAGAGCAAGTCACTTCTACCATTACTACTACTACTACTACTATTAGCAGGATTACTAGTCAAAGTCTGATGGACTGACCACACCATCTTTATCTCGAAACTGCTTCTTTAGTCACCTCTGTATTTGACTGAAGAAGTCTTCTATGCAGGCGAAAAGCTTCGAAAATAAAGATAATTGTTGCATACGTGTCTTACACAGCCACTAACATGAGCCAGTAGTCCTTTTGCAGTGCTTGACTTAGCCCCGGCTCTTGCGCCTCACCAGGATCTTGTATTAACTTGTTAAAGCTCGTGGAGAGCGAAACGTAGCCGTAATGTGCCAGCATATATGGATTATACATAGCTTAGGAAATGGGAGAAAGTCAGGTTTGATCTAAGGAAGTGTAGCTCCAATTCCTTGGATCAAGATACATTCACACGCATCAAGGTATCTCGCTTGAAGGGTATAAATTCAGTAGCTCCTTTAATATTTGTATAGACCTACAGAGAAAGAATATTAATTAGAAACTTCAAAAAAGTTTCATGTATAACTGAGATGTAATCAGAGCAGCGGGGCTAGTGGCGATTGTGGTAGCAGAGGTTATAGTACCGATAGTGGTGGTGGTGGTAGTAGTAGTAGCAGTGGTGGCAGTAGTAGTAGTAGTAGCAGTGGTGGCAGTAGTAGTAGTAGTAGTGGCGGCAGTAGTAGTAGTAGTGGTGGCAGTAGTAGTAGTAGTGGCGGCAGTAGTAGTAGTAGTGGCGGCAGTAGTAGTAGTAGTGGCGGCAGTAGTAGTAGTAGTGGCGGCAGTAGTAGTAGTAGTGGTGGCAGTAGTAGTAGTAGTGGCGGCAGTAGTAGTAGTAGTGGCGGCAGTAGTAGTAGTAGTGGCGGCAGTAGTAGTAGTAGTAGTAGTAGCGGCAGAAGTAGTAGTAGTGGCGGCAGTAGTAGTAGTAGTAGTGGCGGCAGTAGTAGTAGTAGTAGTGGCGGCAGTAGTAGTAGTAGTAGTAGTAGTAGTAGTAGTAGTAGTAGTAGTAGTAGTAGTAGTGGTGGCAGTAGTAGTAGTAGTAGTAGTAGTAGTGGTGGTGGCAGTAGTAGTAGTAGTAGTGGTGGTGGCAGTAGTAGTAGTAGTAGTGGTGGTGGCAGTAGTAGTAGTAGTAGTGGTGGTGGCAGTAGTAGTAGTAGTAGTGGTGGTGGCAGTAGTAGTAGTAGTAGTAGTAGTGGTGGTGGCAGTAGTAGTAGTAGTAGTGGTGGTGCCAGTAGTAGTAGCAGTAATAGTAGCAGCTGCAGCAGTGGTAGTAGTAGTAGTAGTAGTAGTAGTAGTAGCAGCAGCAGCGATAGCAGTAGTAGTAGTAGTAGCAATAGTAGTAGCAATAGCAACGGTGGAGGTAACTGGAGGACTAATGATAGTAGCAACTGCAAGATAACGACAGGAGTGGTAACGTTGGTGTCAGCAGCAGCAGCAGCAGTGACACCTGGAATGTACCTGTGAAGGGTTTTGAGAGTTTTTCCTACCCTCCCAACCCGGCCTGGGGCCAGGCTTTCATACTAACCGCCGATTCAGCCACTGGGAGTTGCAGTTGGCGGCCCGCTGGTCCACAGCCGTCACAGCCTGGTTGATCTGCGCTTGGTGGAGGTAGTGATCCAGTTTCCTCTAGAAAACTTCCACTGTTTCTGAGTTATGTTAGTAGCAGATTGAACAGTCTTGGGTCACGCGTGTTGACAGTATTCTCTTATTGTGGCAATAAACAATTTAGTCCAAATTTCCTCTGCGTTACTGCATTATCTGGTACTTCATTGTTCCTTACTACAAAAATCATCTGCAAGAAAATGAAATATAATCCTTGCTCAAAAAATTTGTGCGTCATTACTCAAAAATAAGTAACTGTGTAACCATTGGCTTCAAGAGCATTAACGAACCAGTCTTGAAATTCCATGAACAGATTAACTAGTTATATATATATAGATCCAATGTTGAAATTTCATTATTAGAGTAGCTAAGAACAAGAGGTCTGCTAGATACGCACAGATCAATAGTTTTCTAACATGTCTGACGTCAATATAATAATGTCTATGAAGAAGCTTCCATTAATTTGAGAACATGTTGGAAGAATAAGTCATCTGTGAGTCCATCATAACCCATTTTCACCTAACAAGGCCTGACAGGACTGACCCCTGTGGAACCCTCGCTCGTCACAGGCGTCCACTTTGACACCTCGTCACGTACCATGACTCGTTGTTGCCTCCCTGTCAGGTATTCTGATCCACTGCAGTGCTGTATCTGCCTGACCCTATAAGTTTTGAACTAGTCTCTTGAGTGGAACTGTGTCGAAAGCCTCCTTGCAGTCCAAGAAAATACATTCTGCCCACCTCTCTCTCTCTCTCTCTCTCTCTCTCTCTCTCTCTCTCTCTCTCTCTCTCTCTCTCTCTCTCTCTCTCTCTCTCTCTCTTCTCTCTCTCTCTCTCTCTCTCTCTCTCTCTCTCATTCTCTCTCATTTCTCTCTCATTCTCTCTCTCTCATTCTCTCTCTCTCATTCTCTCTCTCATTCTCTCTCATTCTCTCTCTCTCATTCTCTCTCTCTCATTCTCTCTCTCATTCTCTCTCTCATTCTCTCTCTCTCATTCTCTCTCTCTCATTCTCTCTCTCTCATTCTCTTCTCTCTCTCATCTCTCTCTCTCTCTCTCATTCTCTCTCTCATTCTCTCTCTCTCATTCTCTCTCTCTCATCTCTCTCTCTACTTTCTCATATCTCTCATTTCTCTTTCCTCCTGAAACCGTGCTGTTGTCCCTACTTTTCTTCACCCATCAGGTAGTGTGTTTGTGAGCAGGTTTCTACAAATCGTGATGGTCTGTCCTGATTTCGTCTTCTCACCATTGTAGTGGTATTAATAATGGGGGCTGAAAAAATAGTGAAATTCAGCGATATGTGATCTCCCATTGTCAGGAGTATTAAAAATATAGAACTATAAAAGACATTATACACTTCTCATTGATAAAAATCAATCTAGTACCTTTCTTAAAGTTCTGTTCAGTTTGAACTAAACAACAACAAAGAATATGATGGTTCTACTTTATCTTGAGAACCTTCTTGATATACTTTCTCTACTTAAAAAAATAAAATCAAAGCTATATTTAAAAAAAAAAAAGTGATAAAATAAAAAAACATTTGATTAATTCTCAAAAAAATGCTGATGGCTGTGTTTGTAAGATTCCCTGTAAAAAATGCAATAAAATTTATTATGGTCAAACTGGGGAAAGCCTTGAACTAAGATTACAGCAACATTAATATAGCATTAAAATTGGGCAAGAATCTAATGCTCTGTTTATTCATGCGAGAGATTTCAACCACACAATTTTCCAAAGACCAAGAAAATTGTATCAAGAAGGTCCGTTGAAGGAAATAAAATTAAATCAAGTTTCGTTAAAAATAGCATTGATTTGAAAGTGAATATTAGTTCAGGGTTATATAAATTAAATTCATTCGTAAATAGAATTTGCAAGGAATTTAAGCTATGCCTGATATGTCCTTCATATAAATAAATTGTTTGACATGTGACCTGACTAAATCTTCACTTAGTTTGACGGGTCGTGTGTGAGGTCGTGAGGTGAAATCCCAGCTTTATAAGTCTTCTGTTTTCCGATTATTTTTACAATTCCTTGATAGCAGAAAGAGAAAGATCGCAGTAGCAGGATTCGATCCCACTACAAGGAGACTTGCAAGGTTACCAAAGTGACGCTCTACACCACTGCCACAAATGCCTCATAAACATACATACATACATACATACATACACACACACACACACACACACACACACACACACACACACACACACACACACACACACACACACGCACAGGTGCCTCCGATTAAATACCTGCTCAGAACACCGGAGTTTGCACTTACATTAATCCAGCACAAGTCGTCTGGAAGAAGAGTCCTGTGAGCCGCCCGTCCGGACCCCAAAGCATTTAATACGCTCTTCATCTCCTGCTCTGAGTGGGCAGGTCTTCTAAAGTCCAATCAAGCTGCACTAAACGCCACGTTGCGACGTTCTTCCTCGTCGTCGTCGTCCTCCTCTTGATTGTACCATTGACTTGCGGTGGGGGTATGACCTGGAGGTTGGTGGGGGTGGTGCTGAAAAGCAGCAGTGGCGGAGGCAGGCGCTCCTTGCAGCTTCCCAGGCCATCCATCCAGCCGTCTATTCATCCGTTGAGATTGACGAGTCTTACAGAGCGGTAAACATGCGCGCCTTTCATGGGACCTGCACCCTCCCCCCTCAGAACCACCTCCCAGGTCGGTGCTGGAGAAAGGAGAGGATCAGAGCCTCAGCATCTCTTGAGAGTAAAACAAGGCAGCAAAGAGGTATTGGTGTCAAAAGGGCCAAGAGGAAAGGGAAAAATCCTCAGGTACAAGTGAAAATGCGGGAGGTTGTCATGAAAGTAATTAGGAAGACATGAAAAATGTGACTAAGCGTTGAAAATGCGCCAAGTATCCGCGAAAAGCTTAAGAAGCCTTGAAAAAGAGTTGGTTTGCCATGAAAACGCGACTTGAATCCATAAAATGTAACAGATAAGCTTGAAAAAGGTGTCAGGTAGCCTAAAAAAGTTACATAGCCGTTGAGTCAAATGGACTTCAATATACTTCAAGCTTCAAATAAAAGTACTGAAATATGCATCAACTGCGTCAATTAGATTAGAAAATGCTTTATTTAGACGTCATTTAGAAGTGAAAAGAGACCAAAATTCCCGGACGTTGGATAAGCTCCTTCACATTGATAGAAAAAAAACAGCTCGAAAAGGCTAAGAAGTCCAATGAAAAGGATTGAGACATCCTTGGAAAGGCTACTGCTGAAAATGACAGACTCCCTGAAGAGGGCCAAGATACCCATAAAAAGGAGTTAAGACATCGCTGAAAAGGGATCAGAATCCTGTGAAAAGGGAGGTCAGGCGCCCATGATACAGCAGGAAGACATCAAAAGGCTTAGTTCAAGCGGAGCCACGACGAGTGTGTGAGAGAACGGACAGCTGCTTCCAATGTATTTTCCTGGTCCAGGAAGGACAGACCGTCCTGAACTACCCTGCTTGATTTAAAGATTCTACTTAGTTTTAAAACAAAATTAAACATACACATACATGTATTATATATATATATATATATATATATATATATATATATATATATATATATATATATATATATATATATATATATATATATATATATATATATATATATATATATATATATGCAAAACAATCGGAGATAGGCGATGCTAATAATGCAAGACAAGCCACGGGGGGTGGAAATCTTCAGCTCAAGTACTTTCACACGTCTCAGTGCATCATCAGGAGATATGCAATGTTGCAAGAGAGCAGCAGGAGAAATTAAAGTAAGTTTTCTCTGAGTTGGTTAGTGTGGATGACACCAGCCACAGCTGGTGTGTGGATGACACCAGCCACAGCTGGTCCCGTTCACCTTCCTCCCAACCTCCCTCCCCGCCCCTTCCCATAAGGGGTAAGGTAGAAGAGGGCGTCTTGTGTTTACAGAAAACAGGAAATAGAATAATAAATATAACAGACAGCTTGAAGCTTCGTCTAATCGACATCAACAAGTCACGTGACCTAAGAGACTACGTTGCATTAGTGCAACGTAGTCTCATTAATAAAGTAATCTCATTAATAAAGTAGTCTAATTAATAAAGAGCAGAATGGCTAGTTTGTCAGCTTAAAATACCATACGTGTCGGGAGGTCCTAGAATGTTCCACGAAATGCTCGTAAGAATCTCATCATACATTCCTAAATACAGTGGACCCCCGAGTTTCGGTCATAATTCATTCCAGAAGGCTGTTCAAGTGCCATTACCGAACGAATTTGTTCCCTTAAGGAAAAATATAAATTAGATTAGTCCTTTCAGACCCCCAAAAATACACATACAAAAGCACTTACAATATTAAACTTACTTAATTGTTCGATTTCCGAGGTGACCGAAACTCGGGGGTCCACTGTACTGCCTACCGATATCCTCAGTATCAATTATTATGCCTCTACCTTAGTTATTTATGAATCTTCTATAGTATTCCGATTATCCTTTAAGGCATAATAACCAGACAATTTTCCGAATATCTTTTAATAATAATATAATAATATCTTTATTTACTACAAGTACATGTACAAGGTATACAGGTCTAGATGACATCAGTGACATACTACTATATAGAAAGCCCCTTGTTGTGCAGAGCATTTCGGGCAAATTAGGTCAGTTTTGTCCCAGGATGCGACCCACACCAGTCGACTAACACCCAGGTACCCATTTTACTGATGGGTTTACTACTAATGATTATACATTATACCGACCATGTTGCAATCACTGACTACAGCCCATTAACATTGTGTACCTGTAAACGTACGATACCTTTATGCAGGTGTACCTAAATGGATTTACTCCTAATGGTTATATATTATATACCGACGTTCACGACAGCCGAAACGTGAGGATAGGTGCGGAGAACAATGGTCTAACGTCACAAGTCCTAACGAGGCACCGTGGCGTAATATAGCACTGTTGCTTAGGGATGTGCGTAATATAGCACTGTTGCTTAGGGATGTGCGTAATATAGCACTGTTGCTTAGGTTTGCGTAATATAGCACTGGATAGGTGCGGAGAACAATGGTCTAACGTCACCAAGTCCTCACGAGGCCCCGTGGCGTAATATAGCACTGTTGCTTAGGGATGTGCGTAATATAGCACTGTTGCTTAGGGATGTGCGTAATATAGCACTGTTGCTTAGGGATGTGCGTAATATAGCACTGTTGCTTAGGGATGTGCGTAATATAGCACTGTTGCTTAGGGATGTGCGTAATATAGCACTGTTGCTTAGGGATGTGCGTAATATAGCACTGTTGCTTAGGGATGTGCGTAATATAGCACTGGATAGGTGCGGAGAACAATGGTCTAACGTCACCAAGTTCTCACGAGGCCCCGTGGCGTAATATAGCACTGTTGCTTAGGGATGTGCGTAATATAGCACTGTTGCTTAGGGATGTGCGTAATATAGCACTGTTGCTTAGGATGTGCGTAATATAGCACTGTTGCTTAGGGATGTGCGTAATATAGCACTGTTGCTTAGGATGTGCGTAATATAGCACTGTTGCTTAGGGATGTGCGTAATATAGCACTGTTGTTAGGGATGTGCGTAATATAGCACTGTTGCTTAGGATGTGCGTAATATAGCACTGTTGCTTAGGGATGTGCGTAATATAGCACTGGATAGGTGCGGAGAACAATGGTCTAACGTCACCAAGTCCTCACGAGGCCCCGTGGCATAATATAGCACTGTTGCTTAGGGATGTGCGTAATATAGCACTGTTGCTTAGGGATGTGCGTAATATAGCACTGTTGCTTAGGGATGTGCGTAATATAGCACTGTTGCTTAGGGATGTGCGTAATATAGCACTGGATAGGTGCGGAGAACAATGGTCTAACGTCACCAAGTCCTCACGAGGCCCCGTGGCATAATATAGCACTGTTGCTTAGGGATGTGCGTAATATAGCACTGTTGCTTAGGGATGTGCGTAATATAGCACTGTTGCTTAGGGATGTGCGTAATATAGCACTGTTGCTTAGGGATGTGCGTAATATAGCACTGTTGCTTAGGGATGTGCGTAATATAGCACTGTTGCTTAGGGATGTGCGTAATATAGCACTGTTGCTTAGGGATAGCGTAATATAGCACTGTTGCTTAGGGATGTGCGTAATATAGCACTGTTGCTTAGGGATGTGCGTAATAGACTACTAAATTGCTATTGAGTTTGTATAACCCGTAACTTGAGTTATATAAGGCATTCCTATCGTGTTTCAAGATCGAGGATTCAGTTCGTGTTATTTCCATGACGGAACTGTTGGGTACAATAATCTGGGCATCAGCCCACTCCGGTGGGTGGCTGTATAGTATTCGACTCCTGGCCCGTCCTGACTGAATAAAGATGTTGGGCTAATCAGGTTTCCAGAGGTTTTTACTTTTGACCAACATATGAAAGAGGACAAAGAGTGCATGGGACATTATAAACACCACCCACACTATTAGACGGTGTGTTCTAAACCAATCTCTGTTTCACTGCCCCACTATTTTTGAAGGCAATGTTTATACTGAACATTTTTAGTGCCTCACGCAGGCTGACCAAATCCTCGTTGTAGGGTAAAACCAGTACATTTTTCATGGCAGGCATTTCTTCAGGGTCAGCCCTGTAGAAAGTCTTCCCAGCTGACAGTAGGGCCTTCTCGACAAAATCCCTGGGATATCTCAGTTTTGTTGCTGAAGGAGATGAAGAAGCAGTAGAGGCAGCAGCAGAAGAGGCAGCAGGAGTAGAGACAGTAGAAGCAGAGACAACAGAAGCAGAGGCAGCAAAAGAAACCACAGCAGCAGCAGCAATAGGAGCACTGGGGTTGCCCACAACAATAACTTCGTGTCTGCACCATAATCCCTCACAAACAAGCATCAGCGCTCGTCAACAGCTCATCAAAGACACATTTTATGGGGGACTTGTGAGGCAAAGATAAAAAATGACTCCTAGAATAGCAGAGCCCTCGTCTTTACGACGCAAATAACAACACAAGTCGAAACTATTTTACTACTTTCACTGATTTCTTTCCTACCACTACAAATACCACAGCTATTAATACAAATACTAACAGTACTACAAATACTACTACTACTTTTACGACAAATCCGACTGTTAATAGTAATAAAACATTATATATAGAGAGTATTACAATACTACTACTACTGCTGCTACTGATGAGTAATATTAATATAACTAGATATTGTTTGATAAAGTTTAGACAGTCAAGTTAGGTGTCCACTCTCCTTGATCCCGGTTATCAAACTTTATAGAAACACCTCTTTGGAAAAAATGGCTCCCATCTCATTTATCGCCTTCCACTTCTCCTTATTCCCCATTTTTTCCCTTCCATCACGTTACCCTTCCTTCATGTTGACAGAGATCACGAAATCGCTTGCAATTTGTTTTTCCCTTCTAGGTGGGTAAATGCATAACGAGAGGTGAACAGTATGTTTCTTTGTGTATATGTTGTCAGTGTATATATTCTGATACATTAATTCCGATTTAAAGGATTAAAATATACTTGACGTTTGTTGTGAAGCCGAAAAGCTGCTATAATGACCAGCTTTCAGTCGACAGAATTTAAACTTAAACCTGAGTGCAGACAGTAAGAGGTGTCTGCATTTCCATGTTATAAAGTCAACAAGAAATTATATATGTATGAAGGGACTAAAACACGTTGCAGTCCATAAATAATTTGCTTCCGTCTTATTATATAAAGATTATAATGGCTATCAGAAGCAAAAGCGCATTACAAATTATCAGATAATAAAAATCGGTTAATGTGCAAATGACGACACAGTTGTAACATCCTCGCCCTTCTAGTGTGTGCGTGTGAGTGCGTGTGCGTGTGAGTGTGCGTGTGTATAAGAAATCGCAAGACCTTTGCGTATTTTTTAGTAAGAAGTCCCAGGAAAAATTCACCTCAGCGAAGTGCTTCGTTCCCACACAATGAGAACAAGTCTCAACCCATCAAAGCATTTGGGGCAAAAGTTACGAACAAAGACGGCAAGAAAATATCCTTCCAAAATAGCATATCCCGGTGAGTTTGCCTGCTGGAAAAAAGGCGGTGGAGGTGAAATAGTGTGGGTGCAGCTGGCTGCACTCTTCCCTGGGGCAAATGAGTGTGTACCTTAATGAAAATGGCAGCCATACCATACGTTATTTTTCCTCTTAAAAGAGCTGCATAGTGTGGCCAATTCCCACCGCCAGGTGGGAGCTGCTGCTACTGCTGCTGATGCTGCTGCTGCTGCTGCTGCTGCTGCTGCTGCTGCAACTACTGCTGAGTTACAGCAGCAGAAGCAGTATCTGCTGCGTTACTGTTAGTTGCTGCTGTTGTGTTACTTATACTGCTGCCATTGGTGTTGCTGCTGCAACAGCTAAATTGCTGATTCTGTTGATATTACTGCCGTCGCCGAGCTGCTGATGTTGCTGCTGCTGCTGCTGCTGAGTTGATGCCGATGTTGCTGGTACTGATACTGTTTCTCTTGCTCCTGGTATTCTTGTTGATACTTCTGTTACTGTTGTTACTGCTTCTGTTACTGTTGTTACTGCTTCTGTTACTGTTGTTACTGCTTCTGTTACTGTTGTTACTGCTTCTGTTACTGTTGTTACTGCTTCTGTTACTGTTTGTTACTGTTTGTTACTGTTGTTACTGTTTCTGTTACTGTTGTTACTGCTTCGGTTACTGTTGTTACTGCTTCGGTTACTGTTGTTACTGCTTCTGTTACTGTTGTTACTGTTTCTGTTACTGTTGTTACTGCTGCTGATGTTGTTGCTGCTGCTCTTCCCTGACACTCCCTCATTGTATCCTTCCCGTTAGGAATTTTTCGATCCTTTCTAGTGCCTTTCCTGTTCTCCCTGCCTCTTCGTCTAGTATTCTCCCTGCCTCCTCCCCCAGAGTTCTCCCTGCCTCCTCCCCCAGAGTTCTCCCTGCCTCCTCGCCCAGAGTTCTCCCTGCCTCCTCGCCCAGAGTTCTCCCTGCCTCCTCGCCCAGAGTTCTCCCTGCCTCCTCGCCCAGAGTTCTCCCTGCCTCCTCGCCCAGAGTTCTCCCTGCCTCCTCGCCCAGAGTTCTCCCTGCCTCCTCCCCAGAGTTCTCCTCCTCCTCCCCAGGTTCTCCCTGCCTCCTCTCCAGTGTTCTCCCTGCCTCTCTCCGATTCTCCCCCTCCTCCCTGGTTCTCCCTGCCTCCTCGCCCAGGTTCTCCTGCCTCCTCGCCCAGGTTCTCCTGCCTCCTCCCAGGTTCTCCCTGCCTCCTCGCCAGTGTCTCCCTGCCTCCTCGCCCAGGTTCTCCTGCCTCTCGCCAGTTCTCCTGCCTCCTCCCAGGTTCTCCTGCCTCCTCCCCGGTTCTCCTGCCTCCTCCCCAGGTTCTCCTGCCTCTCCCAGGTCTCCTGCCTCCTCGCCCAGAGTTCTCCTGCCTCCTCGCCCAGGTTCTCCTGCCTCCTCGCCAGGTTCTCCCTGCCTCCTCGCCCAGTTCTCCTGCCTCCTCGCCAGGTTCTCCCTGCCTCCTCGCCAGGTTCTCCCTGCCTCCTCCAGGTTCTCCCTGCCTCCTCGCCCAGGTTCTCCCTGCCTCCTCCCAGGTTCTCCCTGCCTCCTCGCCCAGTGTTCTCCCTGCCTCCTCGCCAGGTTCTCCCTGCCTCCTCGCCCAGGTTCTCCCTGCCTCCTCGCCCAGGTTCTCCCTGCCTCCTCGTCCAGTGTTCTCCTGCCTCTCCCCAGAGTTCTCCTGCCTCTCGCCAGTGTTCTCCCTGCCTCCCCAGGTTCTCCTGCCTCCTCGCCAGTGTTCTCCCTCCTCCTCGCCCAGGTTCTCCCTGCCTCCTCGCCCAGTGTTCTCCTGCCTCCTCGCCCAGTGTTCTCCTGCCTCTCGCCCAGTGTTCTCCTGCCTCCTCGCCAGTGTTCTCCCTGCCTCCTCGCCAGGTTCTCCCTGCCTCCTCGCCCAGGTTCTCCTGCCTCCTCGCCCAGGTTCTCCCTCCTCCTCCAGTGTTCTCCCTGCCTCCTCGCCAGGTTCTCCTGCCTCCTCGCCAGTTCTCCTGCCTCCCGCCCAGGTTCTCCTCCTCGCCAGGTTCTCCTCCCGTCCAGTGTTCTCCTGCCTCCTCGTCCAGTGTTCTCCTGCCTCCTCGTCCAGTGTTCTCCCTGCCTCCTCGCCAGTGTTCTCCCTGCTCCTCCTCCAGTGTTCTCCTGCCTCCTCGCCAGTGTTCTCCTGCCTCCTGTCCAGTGTTCTCCTGCCTCCTCGCAGTGTTCTCCCTGCCTCCTCCCAGGTTCTCCTGCCTCCCTCGTCCCAGTGTTCTCCTGCCTCCTCGTCCAGTGTTCTCCTGCCTCCTCCCAGTGTTCTCCCTGCCTCCTCGCCAGTGTTCTCCTGCCTCCTCGCCTCCAGTGTTCTCCTGCCTCCTCGCCCAGTGTTCTCCCTGCCTCCTCGCCCAGTGTTCTCCCTGCCTCCTCGCCCAGTGTTCTCCTGCCTCCTCGTCCCAGGTCTCCTGCCTCCTCGCCCAGGTTCTCCCTGCCTCCTCCCAGGTCTCCCTGCTCCCCAGTGTTCTCCCTCCTCCTCGCCAGGTTCTCCTGCCTCTCGCCAGCTCCTCCTCTCGCCAGTCTCCTCCTCCCCTCGCCCAGGTCTCCTGCCTCCTCGCCAGGTTCTCCTGCCCCTCCCCCCCGCCAGGTTCTCCTCCTCCCGAGGTTCTCCTGCCTCCTCCCAGGTTCTCCTGCCTCCTGCCAGGTTCTCCTGCCTCCTCGCCAGGTTCTCCTGCCTCCCCAGGTTCTCCTGCCTCTCGCCCAGGTTCTCCTGCCTCCCAGGCTCCGTCCTCCCAGGTTCTCCTGCCTCCCGTAGGTTCTCCTGCCTCCTCGCCAGGTTCTCCCTGCCTCCTCGCCAGGTTCTCCTGCCTCCTCGCCCAGTGTTCTCCCTGCCTCCTCGTCCAGTGTTCTCCCTGCCTCCTCGTCCAGTGTTCTCCCTGCCTCCTCGTCCAGTGTTCTCCCTGCCTCCTCGCCCAGTGTTCTCCCTGCCTCCTCGTCCAGTGTTCTCCCTGCCTCCTCGTCCAGTGTTCTCCCTGCCTCCTCGTCCAGTGTTCTCCCTGCCTCCTCGTCAGGTTCTCCTGCCTCCTCGCCAGTGTTCTCCCTGCCTCCTCGTCCAGTGTTCTCCTGCCTCCTCGTCCAGTGTCTCCTGCCTCCTCGTCCAGTGTCTCTGCCCTGCTCTCGCCCAGTGTTCTCCGCCTCTGCCAGGTTCTCCTGCCCGTCCCCGAGTTCTCCTGCCTCCTCGCAGTGTTCTCCTGCCTCCCCAGTGTTCTCCTGCCTGCCAGGTTTCCGTCGCCAGTGTTCTCCCTGCCTCCTCGTCCAGTGTTCTCCTGCCTCCTCGAGTGTTCTCCTGCCTCCTGCAGGTCTCCCTGCCTCAGGTTCTCCTGTCCTGCAGTGTCTCCTCCCTGCCTCCCTCGTCCAGTGTTCTCCTTCCGTCTCTCGTCCAGGTTCTCCCTGCCTCCTCGTCCAGTGTTCTGCCCTGCCATCTCGCTCGTCCAGTGTTCTCCTGCTCCTCGTCAGTGTTCTCCTGCCTCCTCGCAGTGTTCTCCTGCCTCCTCGCCAGGTTCCCTGCCTCCTCGTCCAGTGTTCTCCTGCCCCTCGTCCAGGTTCTCCTGCCTCGTCCAGTGTTCTCCTGCCTCCTCGTCCAGTGTTCTCCTGCCTCCTCGAGTGTCTCTGCAGTCGTCAGTGTTCTCAGTCCTCGTCAGGTTCTCCTGCGACAGAGTCTCTGCTTGTCAGTGGTCTCCTGCCCGTGCACAGTATCTCCGGGTGACTCCAGTAGTCAGTGTGTCTGCGCACAGCTGCGCGTCCACGTGCCCAGGGTACAGCAACAGTGCGTGCGCATAGGGGTAACCGTTGTGAATTACGCAGAGAATTCACTTATTCTTGTATACAAATTAAAAATATAATTTGCAGGCAGCATCATTTGCAGAGTTGTACCATGGGTGATGCTGGAGAGGCGGGTAACTGCACACACCAATATCCACTAGAGGTCCGTGTGGGTTGGTCAGTTACTCAGGGTCCGTGTGTTGGTCCCGTTACTCAGGGTGCATGTGGCTGGTCCAGTTACTCAGGGTCCGTGTGGGTTGGTGTTACTCAGGGTCCAGTGGGCTGTCGTTCTCAGGGTCCGTGTGGGTTGGTCAGTTACTCAGGGTCCGTGTGGGCTGGTCAGTTACTCAGGCTCCGTGTGGGTTGGTCAGTTAGTCAGGGTCCGTGTGGGTTGGTCAGTTACTCAGGGTCCGTGTAGGTTGGTCAGTTACTCAGGGTCCGTGTGGGTTGGTCAGTTACTCAGGGTCCGTGTGGGCTGGTCAGCTACTCAGGGTCCGTGTGGGTTGGTCAGTTAGTCAGGGTCCGTGTGGGTTGGTCAGTTACTCAGGGTCCGTGTGGGCTGGTCAGTTACTCAGGGTCCGGGTGGGTTGGTATGGAAGGGTAAGGTACGTAGGGATTGGCAGAGAGCGTGCATAGTTCCTTTGTATAAAGGCAAAGGGGACAAAAGAGAGTGTAAAAATTATAGGGGAATAAGTCTGTTGAGTATACCTGGTAAAGTGTATGGTAGAATTATTATTGTAAGAATTAAGAGTAAGACGGAGAGCAGGATAGCAGATGAACAAGGAGGTTTTAGGAAGGGTAGGGGGTGTGTAGACCATATAAGGTGACCAAAGGTTTTTGTGGCATTCATGGATTTGGAAAAGGCGTATGATAGGGTGGACAGGGGTGGCAATGTGGCAGATGTTGCAAATGTATGGAATAGGAGGTAGGTTATTGAAAGCAGTGAAGAGTCTTTACGAGGATAGTGAGGCTCAGGTTAGAGTATGTAGGAGAGAGGGAGATTTCCCAGTAAAAGTAGGCCTTAGACAAGGATGAGTGATGTCACCATGGTTGTTCATCATATTTATAGATGGAGTTGTAAGATAAGTGAATGCTCGGGTGTTGGCAAGAGGTGTGGGATTAAAAAATAAAGAATCTAACACAAAGTGGGAGTTGTCGTGGGGTCAAACCCTGGCCTGCCTCAGTTTGGTAAATTATTCAAAACCACTTGTTTCGGGGTTTTATTGCTATATAGACTGCTTGTGGAGGCAGGTATTCAAACAGGAGGAGGCTGAAATTTTATCCTTGAGCATACCACTGCCACGAGTGTCCTCGGATCATGAAAAACACCTAGCTCTGCTGGGTGCGTGATCTTTGTAGGATCGATGACTAAGTGGATAAGTTGACATGTACGTACATTGTGTCTTGAGGTGGGACAATGTGTCGTGGGGTCGAATCCTGGCCTGCCGCAGTTTGGTATATATATATATATATATATATATATATATATATATATATATATATATATATATATATATATATATATATATATATATATAGTGTATGAAAGGAAGATAAGAGAGGTGTGTGAGGAGGAGCAAGAGAGCACGAGAGAGGGGCCAGGGTTCAGACGTGTCAGGTTTAACTGGGGAAAAGTGTCACATTTTGTGTGTCACTGTAAAGGGAGTGTGGCCCCGTACATATTTTACTCCTCCATTTTTGCTGCCTCACCTATTCCGTACGCATGTTTCTTCTCTTTCTACCAGCATGTCTGTCACTATGGCTAACTCTCTATCTGCGAGGCTACTTGTATGTCTGTCTGCCTGTCCTCTCTCTCTCTCTCTCTCTCTCCACTGAAGGGTTCTATATGTATTAGAGATACATTTCTTGCATATATATTTTGGGTTATCATTGTAGACTTAATGTACGAGGACACTGACGTAAAACAACGTACATTGGAAGATGGTGAAGCTGAAGGCATCACTAGACCCCAGATTTATGTGGTCACTTCATTAATTAGTTTCAAGTCTATTATTAAGCGATGTGAATCTATTCAGAATGTAAATTTGTAGAGAAATGATCACTGATTAAATGTGAAGACGTTGGTGGCAACCCGTCTTGTAGTATAATAAATGTCTTTTGTCTCTTTACGGAACTGGGCCATGTGTTCTTTGAAATGACAGGTCCAACCTATTTAGGTCGAAACTAGAAAGGAGTGTCTTTGTGGGGTCTGGTACCCTTTGGGGTCTGGTACCCTGAGGGGTCTGATACCCTGTGTAAAAGATAAGATATGGGAGGTGAGACAGCAGGTCATCCAGAAAAAATAGTGCATAGTCAAGATGAGAATAAATTTGAGTTTTGTTTAGTTTCGGTGTCTCTGATGCTGAGAAAGTAGGAGATGCACTTTAATGGTTGAAGTTTCTTGGACGCTTTATCTGCAGGATGTACCACAGGTTATGAGCATCATGGCTGAGTGTTGCTTGTATTCATTCTCACATCAGCTCCACCAGTAACGTCATACTGATCATTGTCATTTTTCTCAGTGGCAGATGTAACCAATTAGAGAGGCCGTTATAGTTATATGTAGATGATGGATGTACCTGAGGGCAGAGGATATCTTAGAATGCAGTCATCTGCGTGAGCGTGGGAGTCTATGATGAGGTGAGGTAGGTCGTTGGAATGGAAGTTCCACAGGAAGGAACCAATAGACTCCTTGTGGAAAGCTAACACAAATTAAGTGACTTCAAAATTGCTCCATTAAATGCCTTCATAAAGTCGCACTAATGTGTAGAACGAAACTACAGATTTCTTGTATGATCTCTCTCTCTCTCTCTCTCTCTCTCTCTCTCTCTCTCTCTCTCTCTCTCTCTCTCTCTCTCTCTCTCCCTGTCTTCCTACGCAGGTGTCTACACCTGCGTCACTCAAGATAAGTCAGTGTCAAAATCTCGTTAGCGGGTCAATCAAATTTAATGTCTTCTTTGTGGAGCAGCGATAAACATAAAATGTTGTTAATTACGGACTATATACGAAGCCAGACAACTCAACACAAGTTGTACCAATTAGTTTTAATGAACCGTGAACAGGGAACTCTGTTTTATGTTTCAAATTTCACAGTTCATAAACTGTAGCAACGCAAAAATAGAGAGAATTTATGAAAATAGTAAAATCAAATAATAAAATTAGAAGGTATAGCGATACCAAGAGTGTGGATGAGAGAACCATACGCTTTTTATCTTTATTTCGTTCCTTGGACCTTGGTCTCTCCAGATGATGCAAAAGAATGAGAGAACACGGTATACACAATGGAGGAAGCACGCAACTGGAACTGGTGAAGATCAGGTGGCAAATACACCATTTCAACTTCCCTTGCTCATACGATACTACCACACGCTGACTCCCTGCTGCCACATGACACGGCCATTATATGACCTGGCGCCGGCACCTGATTTCAGCCAGTGACAAATTTTTTTCCCACTATATATACTGCGTTCTTTCATTCTCTGTTATAATTCTGAGTGACCAAGCTCCCAGGACCGAAACGTTTCCAGTAAAGATCCATTAAGAGGCACGTAAGTTCCCATGTCTTTTAATAACCTGTTCATTTTTCCACTGTAATCTACCTTGTCTATAATTACTATCGCATTTGCTTTACCTGTTTCGTAAGGTGAAGTCCAGGATCTTTCTTTAATTTATGGTATAACTTAACAAATCTTTGAGGACAATAGTGTTGCAGAAGTCTGAGTTTCTGCAAAACAATTGTCCTCAAAGATTTGTTAAGTTATACCATGAATTAAAGAAAGATCCTGAACTTCACCTTACGAAACAGATAAATCAAATGCGATAATAATTATGGACAGGTAGATTATAGTGGAAAAATGAACATGTTATTAGAAGACAGGGAAACTTACGTGCCCTTAATGTGTGTGTGTGTGTGTGTGTGTGTGTGTGTGTGTGTGTGTGTGTGTGTGTGTGTGAGTGTTTGTTTGTTTCCTTCCATCCAAAAATCACGTGAAAAGTGAGTGCATTTTCCTACTCGTATTTACCTATCGGTAGGTACAGGTATAGAGTATATGCTGGTCAGGATAAGTCATCTGAAGGCCGTGTGGCATTTTATTGACATTTCTAGTAGGTGACCTTGTGTTTGATGATCACATCCCAGTTGCCAACCACTGTTTGTGAAGAAATATTTTCTGAAGACTCCTGCATTGTTTCTTTTATATTTTGAGAATATTGTCTCACAGCAAAATTGAAGCCAGCACTGACCGCTGACGTTGAAAGCATGAGCAAGGCCAGCACTGACCGCTGACGTTGCCAGCATGAGCAAGGTCAGCACTGACCGCTGACGTTACCAGCATGAGCAAGGCCAGCATCGACCGCTGACGTTACCTGCATGAGCAAGGCCAGCACCGACCGCTGACGTTACCAGCATGAGCAAGGCCAGCACCGACCGCCGACGTTACCAGCATGAGCAAGGCCAGCACCGACCGCTGACGTTGCCAGCATGAGCAAGGCCAGCACCGACCACTAACGTTACCAGCATGAGCAAGGCCAGCACTGACCGCTGACGTTATCAGCATGAGCAAGGCCAGCACTGACTGCTGACGTTACCAGTATGAGCAAGGCCAGCACCGACCGCTGACGTTGCCAGCATGAGCAAGGCCAGCACTGACCGCTGACGTTGCCAGCATGAGCAAGGCCAGCAATGACCGCTGACGTTATCAGCATGAGCAAGGCCAGCACTGACTGCTGACGTAACCAGCATGAGCAAGGCCAGCACTGACCGCTGACGTTGCCAGCATGAGCAAGGCCAGCACTGACCGCTGACGTTACCAGCATGAGCAAGGCCAGCACTGACCGCTGACGTTACCAGCATGAGCAAGGCCAGCACTGACCGCTGACGTTACCAGCATGAGCAAGGCCAGCACTGACCGCTGACGTTGCCAGCATGAGCAAGGCCAGCACCGACCGCTGACGTTACCAGCATGAGCAAGGACAGCTGACCGCTGACGTTACCAGCATGAGCAAGGCCAGCACTGACCGCTGACGTTGCCAGCATGAGCAAGGCCAGCACTGACCGCTGACGTTACCAGCATGAGCAAGGCCAGCACTGACCGCTGACGTTGCCAACATGAGCAAGGCCAGCACTGACCGCTGACGTTACCAGCATGAGCAAGGCCAGCACTGACCGCTGACGTTACCAGCATGAGCAAGGCCAGCACTGACCGCTGACGTTGCCAGCATGAGCAAGGCCAGCACTGACCGCTGACGTTACCAGCATGAGCAAGGCCAGGACTGACCGCTGACGTTCCAGATGAGCAAGGCCAGCACCGACCGCTGACGTTACCATGAGCAAGGCAGCACTGACGCTGACGTTCCAGCATGAGCAAGGCGCACTGACCGCCGACGTTGCAGCATGAGCAGGCCAGCACTGACCGCTGACGTTCCAGCATGAGCAAGCCAGCACGACGCTGACGTTCCAGATGAGCAAGGCCAGCACCGACCGCTGACGTTCCAGCATGAGCAAGGCCAGCACCGACCGCTGACGTTACAGCATGAGCAAGGCCAGCCGACCGCTGACGTTGCCAGCATGAGCAAGGCCAGCACTGAGCGCTGACGTTGCCAGCATGAGCAAGGCCAGGACTGGCCGCTGACGTTACCAGCATGAGCAAGGCCAGCATCGATCGCTGACGTTACCAGCATGAGCAAGGCCAGCACCGACCGCTGACGTTGCCAGCATGAGCAAGGCCAGCACTGACCGCTGACGTTACCAGTATGAGCAAGGCCAGCACCGACCGCTGACGTTGCCAGCATGAGCAAGGCCAGCACTGACCGCTGACGTTACCAGCATGAGCAAGGCCAGCACTGACCGCTGACGTTACCAGCATGAGCAAGGCCAGCACTGACTGCTGACGTTGCCAGCATGAGCAAGGCCAGTACTGACCGCTGACGTTGCCAGCATGAGCAAGGCCAGCACCGACCGCTGACGTTGCCAGCATGAGCAAGGCCAGCACCGACCGCTGACGTTACCAGCATGAGCAAGGTCAGCACTGACCGCTGACGTTGCCAGCATGAGCAAGGCCAGCACTGACCGCTGACGTTGCCAGCATGAGCAAGGCCAGCACTGACCGCTGACGTTCCAGCATGAGCAAGGCCAGCACTGACCGCTGACGTTGCCAGCATGAGCAAGGCCAGCACGACCGCTGACGTTACCAGCATGAGCAAGGCCAGCACTGAGCCGCTGACGTTGCCAGCATGAGCAAGGCCAGCACTGACCGCTGACGTTCAGCATGAGCAAGGCCAGCTGACCGCTGACGTTACCAGCATGAGCAAGGCCAGCACCTGACCGCTGACGTTACCAGTATGAGCAAGGCCAGCACTGACCGCTGACGTTACCAGCATGAGCAAGGCCAGCACTGACCGCTGACGTTACCAGCATGAGCAAGGCCAGCACTGACCGCTGACGTTACCAGCATGAGCAAGGCCAGCACTGACCGCTGACGTTGCCAGCATGAGCAAGGCCAGCACCGACCCTACGTTACCAGCATGAGCAAGGCCAGCACGACCCTGACGTTCCAGCATGAGCAAGGCCAGCACGACCGCTGACGTTCCAGCATGAGCAAGGCCAGCACCGACCGCTGACGTTCCAGCATGAGCAAGGCCAGCACTGACCGCTGACGTTACCAGCATGAGCAAGGCCAGCACCGACCGCTGACGTTGCAGCATGAGCAAGGCCAGCACGACCGCTGACGTTACCAGCATGAGCAAGGCCAGCACCGACCGCTGACGTTACCAGCATGAGCAAGGCCAGCACGACCGCTGACGTTGCCAGCATGAGCAAGGCCAGACGACCGCTACGTTCCAGCATGAGCAAGGCCAGCACTGACCGCTGACGTTGCCAGCATGAACAAGGCTAGCACCGACCGCTGACGTTGCCAGCATGAGCAAGGCCAGCACCGACAACTAACATTACCAGCATGAGCAAGGCCAGCACTGACCGCTGACGTTGCCAGCATGAGCAAGGCCAGCACTGACCGCTGACGTTGCCAGCATGAGCAAGGCCAGCACTGACCGCTGACGTTACCAGCATGAGCAAGGCCAGGACTGCCGCTGACGTTACCAGCATGAGCAAGGCCAGCACGACCGCTGACGTTCCAGCTGAGCAAGGCCAGCTGACCGCTGACGTTACCAGCATGAGCAAGGCCAGCACTGACCGCTGACGTTGCAGCATGAGCAAGGCCAGCACTGACCGCTGACGTTACCAGCATGAGCAAGGCCAGCACTGACCGCTGACGTTGCCAGCATGAGCAAGGCCAGCACTGACCGCTGACGTTACCAGCATGAGCAAGGCCAGCACTGACCGCTGACGTTGCCAGCATGAGCAAGGCCAGCACTGACCGCTGACGTTACCAGCATGAGCAAGGCCAGCACGACCGCTGACGTTACCAGCATGAGCAAGGCCAGCACGACGCTGACGTTACCAGCATGAGCAAGGCCAGCACCGACCGCTGACGTTGCCAGCATGAGCAAGGCCAGCACTGACCGCTGACGTTACCAAAACCATGACGAAGGCCAGCACAGGCCGCTGAGCGTTACCAGCATGAGCAAGCCAGCACTGACCGCTGACGTTCCAGCATGAGCAAGGCCAGCACTGACCGCTGACGTTGCCAGCATGAGCAAGGCCAGTACTGACCGCTGACGTTGCCAGCATGAGCAAGGCCAGCACCGACCGTTGACGTTGCCAGTATGAGCAAGGCCAGCACCGACCGCTGACGTTACCAGCATGAGCAAGGTCAGCACTGACCGCTGACGTTGCCAGCATGAGCAAGGTCAGCACTGACCGCTGACGTTGCCAGTATGAGCAAGGCCAGCACCGACCGCTGACGTTACCAGCATGAGCAAGGTCAGCACTGACCGCTGACGTTGCCAGTATGAGCAAGGCCAGCACCGACGACTGACGTTGCCAGCATGAGCAAGGTCAGCACTGACCGCTGACGTTACCAGCATGAGCAAGGCCAGCACTGACCGCTGACGTTGCCAGCATGAGCAAGGCCAGCACTGACCGCTGACGTTGCCAGCATGAGCAAGGCCAGTACTGATCGCTGACGTTGCCAGCATGAGCAAGGTCAACACTGACCGCTGACGTTACCAGCATGAGCAAGGTCAGCACTGACCGCTGACGTTACCAGCATGAGCAAGGCCAGCACTGACCGCTGACGTTGCCAGCATGAGCAAGGCCAGCACTGACCGCTGACGTTGCCAGCATGAGCAAGGCCAGCACTGACCGCTGACGTTGCCAGCATGAGCAAGGCCAGCACTGACCGCTGACGTTGCCAGCATGAGCAAGGCCAGCACTGACCGCTGACGTTGCCAGCATGAGCAAGGCCAGCACTGACCCTGACGTTGCCAGCATGAGCATGGCCAGCACTGACCCTGAGGGACCCCACTGTCGACACAACTTAAAGAGATCAATCAGAACATCCTGATTGGTCAGAGACAGAGCTAAGTTTACAGGAAAGAACAAAAAGGCACAACACCGTGACTGGAACAATACACAAATAACTCACACATAGAGAAACTTATGACGACGTTTCGGCCCGTCATGCACCATCTACAGGTCACAGTGTGACCTGGGTAGTGACCTGGGTCGAGCCTCCTACACGCCTTACCATGAATGGTTTACTCGGGTATACTTGGAGGGGGGGTTCTGGGGGTCAGCGCCCCCGTGGCCCGGTCCGTGATCATGCCACGGGTCTAGTGTTTCACGGAATACACTCCCATCACTGCTAGCAGTCCCCATCAAACATTAAATATCTTATCCTCCATCTGACCTTGCAAGACAGCTTGCATGGAATGCCTTCATATAAAGCACATTAGCTCAGTCTGGCCATAAATACCGTATTTTTTACGGTATTTAAATCAATAATTAAAAAAAACATTACATGATACGAAATTATTGGTGTGAAATTTCAACAGTTTAAAAGTTACAAAGTTTTTCTTTGAGTTTACTGTATTTTCTCCGTTTTTTCCCTTTTCCGAATTTTGATAATATTTATTATGTGTTACTTAATATGTAGCTGGTGTAATATTTGCCATCTTCCATGTGTTTGATTATTATAATCATAACTAAGCGATAAATCCATAAGGGTCGTACATCCGTAGGTTTGAAAATTGGTCTCCAGGCAGAAAAAGGCTCTACAATATCTCGCCATGGATAGTTTGGTTGATCCGTAAATATCTCAGAACTCAGGATAATATCTCGTCGCTTGTCACTGCTTCATTTCTGTCAATGTTTGCTGGTAATGTCTTGACTTTATCTCTGGTTATGATAAATTAGACACTTGTGCAACACCTGGATGTCTTTATTTTGGAAACGTTTCGCCACACAGTGGTGGAAACGTTTCCTCAATAAAGATCCCAAGTGTTTCAACATGTGTCTAATTTATCAACTTGTCGGTTCTCTGATCCATTTATCTACTACATCTTCGGTTCTTTCAGTGTTATCAGTCTCACTCGGAGGTCGGTGATAAAGTCCATTTTCAAACCCTTTTTTGCAAATACATTTTGGAACTTCGTGAAATTTCTCGTATTTCATCCACTAATTCAGCCATCTTGTGGTCAAACTTGCTTCATCGTATTTTGTATTTCACCTTTAATTTGCTTTATTTCTAATAATCCTGTTTTTTGTCGAAGTTACTCTCGTATTTAAACACTATTTGTGTATCTTCAGTTCTGGTTTAATTGAATTTCTGACATTTCTTTCTTTTTTTTTTTTGAGGATTGAGGAACTCTGTGTCTTTCTCAGTTCCAAAAAGTTTCTTTCTTTTCGAAAGTTTTCAAGCAGATCAAATCATTTCTTATTTCGTTTGTTTCTCATTTGTGAAAAACAATATTTAATATTAATTGCACAGGCACAATATACCATTTTTTTTTTGGTTATGACTCCCAGAAAAAGTATGTGCCGAGGTAAATACTGGTAATGAGTTTACTTTTAAGAGATAAAAATATTTATAGTAACCTTGACTGTGTTAGTTTAACTTTAATATGGGTTATGGTGATTTAAGTAAGACTAGTGAAGTATCATACTAATAATGGTATATAATATAGCCGAGAAGATGAGTTAAACAAGTATGCAACTCTTCAAGACTATAGAGCTGAACACTTCTCAAGAATGAGGGACTGACCACCTCGAAACTGCTGTTTCAAGGCTAATGGACTGATCACGTCACCTTTGCCTCTCGACTACTTATGCTGTCTCCTTATTTAATCACCTCTGTATTCGACTGAAGAAGCCCTTAGTGCAGGTGAAGCGTAACGGAAAGATACGTAACTGTTGCACAAATGTCTTGTTCATGGTTAGTGAAGAGCTAAATTAAGTGAGGTTAATTGAAGTTACTAAGTTAGCGTTAGTACAGCTTTCAAAGGTATCATTACAGTAGCATGCATTCCAACATATCAACAAAGCAAAAAATTTGGAAAAAAAGATGGTTTTGACTTACACTTCTTCAGTGGTGATAACTCCATCACAGGCCATAACAACTCCATCACAGGCCATAACAACTCCATCACAGGCCATAACAACTCCATCACAGGCCATAACAACTCCATCACAGGCCATGTGAATGAATGGTTCAGAGAACCGACGATTTGGTAAATTAGACACATATGCAACACTTGGGTATCTTTATTGAGGAAACGTTTCGCCCCACAGTGGCTTGGACTGACAACATCAACTCAAGATTGAGGGACTGACAACCTCACACTCCTCCTGTTCTTCACGATTCTCCTTTGTATGGACTGATGAAGCCACTGTGTGGCGAAACGTTTCCTCAATAAAGATACCCAAGTGTTGCATATGTGTCTAATTTACCATCACAGGCCATAACAACTCCATCACAGGCCATAACAACTCCATCATAGGCCATAACAACTCCATCACAGGAGATAATAACTACTAAAAGGTTAACACGTCCCTCTCACATCACACACACACAATTACTTACTACCTCCATCATACACTGACACCATCACCATGACCCAAGCAAAATAATGCTGATATATAACTTCTCATAATTTCACATGATACACGCCACAGACGATTATACAAGGCATAATTACCCCCAGGTGCGCCTACCACCTGACACAACCCTTTTTAATTAAGACGAAATGAAGCCTTCTCCAGATTCCAAAAGTCACTACGCAGGCCAGGTAACGCTGGCCAGGTAATACTGGCCAGGTAACGCTGGCCAGGTAATACTGGCCAGGTAACGCTGGCCAGGTAATGCTGGTTGGGCAATGTCGTATTGTTGCATTTCATAGAGGAATTAAAAACCTCAATTCCGTAACACTAATTCTCAATAAAACCGTGCTTGGGGAACTTATTACGACGTTTCGGTCCTTCATGGCCCATTGTGACTCGTGAGCTGTGACTTGACAATAGTTTGGGATGGACCGAAACGTCGGTCTAAGTTTCCTCTCCTAAGTGCGGGTTATTTGTTTAACTTATTCTAACTGTAATTATGGACTGGAGTGAAAAGGTACAACAAGGTGGTCTATGTAAATTTGATAATAGTTCATCACTGCTGTAACTTGCTTAGCTCTCAATGTTGGGGTCGAGTCCCTGGACGGGGAGAGGGGTATATCTTCCGCCAACAGGATCGGGATGGGGATTTAAGACCAACTGTAATAGTAGTACTAGCAGTACTAGTGGCTCCAGCAGCATTAGGTAGTACCAAGAGTTTGAAAACAAGGTGACGTAGACAGGGGTGTCTGCCGTATACTAACAGCACTAAAAGTACCAACAGTTTGACCAGTCAAGGCATGACTCAAAGTGAGACTCCGCTGACTACCCGTCAGTTGGGCAGACGATAGTAGACATCGACTGAGTCTACAGGTATATGGAAACGGTACATTTTTCATGAGTCAAGTGTATTAGGATTCTGGATAAGTGTCTGAGGCACTGTCAAGGAACGTCGTTTATACACTGAAAAGTGCCTCTCCGGGTGTACATATGCTGAAGCAGTTACCATTAACACATTTCTTTAGCAGATTTACGAAGATTGATGGCTTGTTTGGTAGGGACGTAAGTGCCTATCAAAAAAATAAAGCCTACTGTTTTAGGAGATACAACAAGAGTTTCTTACCCTTTTCTGTCTTGAAGAATGCGACCGGCCTGACTGAGAAAGGTCCTGACGGACAACAGCCACTGGTGTTCTTGTTTGGGCCCTGTGTGTTTTGTTCCTCTAGTAGGTCAAGGACCTTATTGTTGTAGTGTCTTGCTGAGAATTACCTCCTCGTCATCTTTGCCGTAGTGATGAGTATGTCGTTGTTGACGAAGGCCCTGAGAGCGAGAAGGTAACAACGAGGCTGATGTGATGTGCCATGCTTGTATCTTTCTTAATTTATACAAGAACGTCAGGAAACAGGACAAATGCCTCCTGGCGCAGATCTGTCATATGATGACCTGCCACTGGAGCTTTTGGTCATCTGACCAAGACCTTCCGCTGGCTTACCGGTTCAGCCCTCTAAAAATTAAAGACATTATTTCTTGCTGAAGAGCAAATTTTTGGAACTTTGCTTTCCAGAAACGTGGACCTAAAATTCTTAACAGGGCGACGTAAACAACAACACAAGGTCAACCCTATAGTCAGAAATCACCGCTTTGAGGACACAGAGTTCCAAAAAGGATACAAGGGATCAGTAGCGAGTTAACTATTTTTGGTTTAACGCACTAGGTGTAGTAGTGAGTTAACTAGTGGTTTAACGCACTAGGTGTAGTAGTGAGTTAACTAACTAGTGATTTAATATGCTACATGTAATAGTTAACTAATTCGTGGTTTAATATGCTAGGTGTAATAATGAGTTAACTAGCTCGTGGTTTAACACGTTAGGTGTAGTATTTAATTTAGTAGCCTATGGGTTAGTAGAAATTCCATTCCATTTTTTTCGGTTTAGCAGCTTTGTGGGATGAACAAAAGAATTGCTCACTGCAAAGTGGCTTATGTCGCTCCGTGAATTTACGAGTTGCAATATTTGGGTGTAAATATGCAACCCATTCTAAAAATGTTTTACCGTTCTTAAGAAAATGCAAACACGATATGTCACGACAGGTCAGGCGCTGCCAGACGTAAGCCATCTGTATTTTCTTTTATTTCGTTATTGCTGGTTAACTATGCGGATATATAATTTAACCCAACCAAAACCAAACGTTACGTAACTTAACCGAGAAACCCAAATATTAAAATTGCTGGTCCATTTGGATCGTGCAGAAATGCAAGAAGAGCAGACTCTGGGCCAGTGGGTCTGCTGTTTTGTTTCTGCTGTTCTTGTGATGGTACAACAGCACATCACGTCATGCATGGGAGGCACCAGTCAAAATACATTCTACAAGCAAATAACTCAACCTCACAACTGGTCAACATACAACATGCCCTACAGCACCCAGCACTACGAGGGGCCAGCATATACCTCAACATCATGACAGGTCAACATGCAGCATATGCTCCTCGTACGTCTCTGGCTGGCCTTCCCTCGTGCTTTAGCTGCTGACACCCCTAATAAACCCACTCGCAAGCCTCGCAATTTCAAGTTACATGATCGAAGCCCTTTCTGGTGCGGTTGGTGGTGGTTGGCAGTGGTTGGTAGTGGTTGGTGGCGGTTGGCAGAGGTTAGTGATAATAGTAGCTAGTGGTGGTTAGTAGTTAGTAGTTGAGACTGCCGGCATACAGAGCTGTCAAGGGGGCTTCTAGAGCTATACTCCCAGGAACACCCACAACTCCCAGGAACACCCACAAAGTTGAGAGGGATAGATTATTTGAGGACACATAACGAGTGGATATACCTGGAAACTACAAGTTCATTCGTTACAAACGAGGGTATTTTACTCCAGCATAAGATGGCAGATAGTGGAAACACCCTTTCTGCAGAGCAAATTTTTATTATAGACGATGTTCCCTCTTAGTCGAGCTCTGCGTAGAGCTATACAGACTTCTGGTTGGTCCTAAACAGAGTAATTTTCTATCAGTGGCTCCAGACTCGCAGCAGAGCCAGTGTGACACTGGCACTGCTGCGAGTGACATGCGAGTGATATGCAGAGCCAGTGTGACACTGGCTCTGCATTTCAGTGAAATTCAGTGCTACTGAATTTCAGTGACATGCTTCCTCAGTTTTACTGCAGTTTCTCAAGTTTTCTTTTCACCCCTTGAAGTCTCGCCTTTATATATTATTGCATTTATTTATTGACATATAATAGTTATATTTATAATACTGCCGTTTAGCAAATCTAATTTTATCTAGAGTATGTATAGAAACTGGAATAGGTATGAAAAATGGAATAGGTAGTAAGTTACTGAATGCCGTAAAGAGTTTTTATGAGGATAGTGAGGCTCAGGTTAGGGTGTGTAGGAGAGAGGGAGATTACTTCCCGGTAAAAGTACGTCTTAGACAGGGATGTGTAATGTCACCATGGTTGTTTAATATATTTATAGATGGGGTTGTAAAAGAAGTAAATGCTAGGGTGTTGGGGAGAGGGGTGGGATTAAATTATGGGGAATCAAGTTCAAAATGGGAGTTGACACAGTTACTTTTTGCTGATGATACTGTGCTTATAGGAGATTCTAAAGAAAAGTTGCAAAGGTTTAGTGGACGAGTTTGGGAGGGTGTGTAAAGGTAGAAAGTTGAAAGTGAACAAAGATAAGAGTAAGGTGATGAGGGTATCAAACGATTTAGATAAAGACAAATTGGATATCACATTGGAGAGAGGGAGTATGGAAGAAGTGAATGTTTTCAGATATTTGGGAGTTGACTTGTCAGCAGATGGGTATATGAAGGACGAGGGTAACCATAGAATTGATGAAGTAAAAAAGGTGAGTGGTGCATTGTGGTATCTGTGGAGACAAAAAACGTTATCTATGGAGGCAAAGAAGGGAATGTATGAAAGTATAGTGTTACCAACACTCTTATATGGGTGTGAAGCATGGGTTGTAAATGCTGCAGCGAGGAGGAGGCTGGAGGCAGTGGAGATGTCTTGTCTAAGGGCAATGTGTGGTGTAAATATTATGCAGAGAATTCGGCGTGTATAAATTAGGAGGTGTGGAGTTACTAAAAGTATTAGTCAGAGGGCTGAAGAGGGGTTGTTGAGGTGGTTTGGTCATTTAGAGAGAATGGATCAAAGTAGAATGACTTGGAGAGCGTATAAATCTGTAGGGGAAGGAAGGCGGGGTAGGGGTCGTCCTAGAAAAGGTTGGAGGGAGGGGGTAAAGGAGGTTTTGTGGGCGAGGGGCTTGGACTTCCAGCAAGCATGTGTGAGCGTGTTAGATAGGAGTGAATGGAGACGAATGGTTTTGGGACATGACGATCTGTTGGAGTGTGAGCAGGGTAACATTTTGTGAAGGGATTCAGGGAAACCAGTTAATTGATTTAGTTGGACTTGAGTCCTGGAAATGGGAAGTACAATGCCTGCACTTTAAAGAAGGGGTCTGAGATAGTGACAGCTGGGAGGGACTATTCTTAGCTGTCGTAGCTGAGCGCCTCTGCAAAGACAGTGATTATGTATGAGTGTGGTGAAAGTGTTGAATGATGATGAAAGTATTTTCTTTTTGGGGATTTTCTTTCTTTTTGGGTCACCCTGCCTCGGTGGGAGACGGCCGACTTGTTGAAAAAAAAATATAATATGTATATATATATGTCGTGCCGATTAGGTAAAACTGGTCAATTAGCAAGAACTCATCTAAAATTAAGTCCTTTCTAAAATTTTCTCTTATACGTTTAAAGACATATTTTTTTCATTTATGTTAATGTAAGAATTTATAATTTTGTACCAAGAGAAACTTTGAAAACCTACCTAACCTTATTACAACAAGCGCAATTTAATTGAGCCTAACCCAACTAAATATATTTTAGATACGTTAACATTAATTTATTAATAAACAAACACAATGAAATATATTTTTTTCGTTATGTTCAGAATGATTTTGGCGATATTATTGCATACACAAATTTTCACTTGTCTTATATGGCAAGGTGAGCGTTGCTATTTAGGCCAAAATCGCAGGTTTTACCTAATCGGCACGACATTATATATATATATATATATATATATATATATATATATATATATATATATATATATATATATATATATATATATATATATGTCGTGCCGATTAGGTAAAATTGTCAATTAGCAAGAACTCATCTAAAATTAAGTCTTTTCTAAAATTTTCTTTTATACATTTAAAGATATATTTTTTCATTTATGTTAATGTAAGAATTTATAATTTTTACCAAGAGAAACTTTGAAAACCTACCTAACCTTATTACAACAAGCGCAATTTATTTTAGCCTAACCCAACTAAGTATATTTTAGATACGTTTACAATAATTTAATAAAAACAAACACAATGAAATATATTTTTTCGTTATGTTCAGAATGATTTTGACGAAATTATTGCATACACAAATTTTCACTTGTCTTATATGGCAAGGTGAGCGTTGCTATTTAAGCCAAAATCGCAAGTTTTACCTAATCGGCACGACATATATATATATATATATATATATATATATATATATATATATATATATATATATATATATATATATATATATATAATATGTCGTGCCGATTAGGTAAAACTGGTCAATTAGCAAGAACTCATCTAAAATTAAGTCCTTTCTAAAATTTTCTCTTATACGTTTAAAGATATAGTTTTTCATTTATGTTAATGTAAGAATTTATAATTTTGTACCAAGAGAAACTTTGAAAACCTACCTAACCTTATTACAACAATTGCAATTTAATTTAGCCTAACCCAACCAAATATATTTTAGATACGTTAACATTAATTTAATAATAAACAAACACAATGAAATATATTTTTTCGTTATGTTCAGAATGATTTTGGCGAAATTATTGCATACACAAATTTTCACTTGTCTTATATGGCAAGATGAGCGTTGCTATTTAAGCCAAAATCGCAAGTTTTACCTAATCGGCACGACATATATATATATATATATATATATATATATATATATATATATATATATATATATATATATATATATATATATATATATATATATATGCATGCACTTTTGGCAATGCCTGTCTGGCTGTCCCACACAGAAGGAATAAATCCCTAGCAACATCTGGTATTAGGGCAATAAATGCAATCCCTAGAGATGACAACCTCATCTGGCTTCCCTCTAGGGTGATGAATACCCACCAGGTAAATGCAAACAACAGAACACCCGATGCCTCAAAAATCAGAGCCAAAATTAGTAAAAAAAAAATAGAGAAAGAAAATACTACTGGAGCAGTCAGGCTTATGACCAGTGAGAATACCATCGCCCCTAAGGACTGCATTACAGCACAAGTTCTGAGAGACAAACATCCACGCGGAGCTCCCAGTACCAACACTGACCTCCCTGACAGTGCAGCAGGTGATGAACCTTTAACCCTACAGGATGATGACGTGTTCAAAGCCGCCATGTCATTTACATAGGGGCTCAGCAGGGAGTTTCACCGATTTAAGATGACAGCATCTAATACAAAAGCTTAATCCAGCACTTGTCTGCTCACCAAATTTTCCAATGTGTACCTGGCTGGCGGTGTCCCAGAGGCCATTAGGCCACTCTTCTTTGGTGCCTCACTATGTGCCCTCCGGAAAAAGGACGGAGGAATCAGGCCCGTCTTGTTGCCAAGGCTGCAATGAAAATGGTGAATCAAGAGGACGTTGCAATGCTGAAACCAACACAGCTAGGTTTTGGTACAAAGGTTGTGAAGCAGCTGCCCATGCAGCACGAGTATACATATATAACGTCAGATAATAAAGCTCTGATTGAATAGGACGTTGCTAACGCTTTTAACTTAGTCAGAAGGGATGCTGCTCTCAGCGCAGTTCCTAGACACTTCCCTTGCCTCTATCCTTTCATACAATCGTGTTATAGTGGGACTTTTAAACTATTTGGGGACCATTAAATTGACTCGTGTGAGGGTGTGCAACAGGGGGACCCTCTCGCTCCTTTTCTGTCTGGTCATCAAGGAACTCGTAGAAACACTGTCCAGTGAAATCAGTATTTGGGGACTTACTAAAAACAGTTCCCATTTCAGCAATGGGAACACGCCTCAACACACAGACCTTACGTATTGCAGGGACTATCCGCCTTGCTGCCCAAGTCCACATGGAATATACGTGTATTTACGGCGATGCGCAAGCTGACCAATATGGTCTATATGGTCTAAACTGCTCCAAAACAAATTGCTGGCACGTCAGGGTGCCCGGCTAAGAAAGAACTCCGATCCCTAGCATCCAGCAATACTCTCAGTCCCGCAAACCTCCCAGACGAGATCACCATCAATCCTTGGAAGAATGGCAAGCTTTAAGCTTGGGACTATACCTGTGTGTCGACACTGGCTGACACCTACATCCGCCAGTGTTGGGCAAGAGGGAGGGGCTGAGGATCACAGGAAGGAGTATAAGATCAGCAAGTACAAAGACTTTGGTCATCAGTATCAGTTTGTCCCAGTGGGATCGAAGATCCTGGGATCATGGGGAAAGAATGCCACACGTTTCCTCTAAGAACTGGGTTCCAGACTCATTGACACCACAAGGGACTAAAGGGCAGCCACTTTTATGTTTCAGCGTCTCAGCGTGGGCATCCAGAGGGGAAATGCTTGCTGCCTAATTGTTTTGCATCCAGCTTCAGAGGAGCTGGAGGAGATTCATAATCTTTCATATATTGTACCAATGTCTTCATGTTTGTGTTTTTTTAAATAAATGATCCCTAAGCTAATTATTTATATATTATATTATATATATATATATATATATATATATATATATATATATATATATATATATATATATATATATATATATATATATATATCCTTCCGTCCTCTTACTAATAATAACGACGACAGTGACGCAGTCGTTGCTACTTCCAGGCGCCACCGCACCTCTCAAGACAGCCCCGTTGGAAACTGTATTGACCCGATTCTTGCTGCTCCCACTTCGGTATTTATTACCTTCCATGAGCATTATTTTCTTTGTTCTCTTCTCTGCGTTTATGATTATGTCTCTGTCAACCTTTGTGTTTTCCCTCCCTTCTTCCTCCATCTCTCCCTTTCCCTCTCCCAATTCTGCGAGAGAAACAACTCATCAAGTCATACGAAGAAAAAAGACGTGAGAACAGATATCAGAAGCGTGTCTTCCAAGACTCACAAACAACCTGATAACGTCAGTAGAGAAGGTGGGAGTGACTACCTTCAAGAATGTCAACAAGGAGTCCTTGAGCACACTGTGCACTACGTTCCTCGTACCAGTTGTACAACAAGCAGTGGCACCATGTCAAATACATGAAGATAGTGAAAGTTCAGAGGTATACCAGCCTAGGAAAAGCATGAAACCCAAAAACAAAATAAACTTAAAACATCAAATCTATTGATGAGAAAAAAAATATGGGGTGAGATACGATAAAGACGTACAAACAGTACGAAAACAGAGCATTTAATATTGAGTATAAGGAACTAGTATATGCAAGACTTAAGAAGAAATTTCTGCAGGAATTTGAAAAAAAAATCAAGATTTTACCACACTGGAGGATCCCAGAACAAGAGGAGATACAATAAACACATACAAAATACTCTAATACATGGAAGGGACCAGCACTAGGAGACACTCATGGGAGGGACCAGCATTAGGGAGACACTCATGGGAGGGACCAGCATTAGGGAGACACTCATGGGAGGGACCAGCACTAGGAGACACTCATGTAAACTAACTCTCACACACAGAACTTATATTTAAAAAAATGCGTCAAACCTGTACGGGTCATAAATAATAACGAAACTATTAGGCTCCATGGTAGAGATTGATTCCTTACATGGAATGGTATGGAAAGTGACAGGATATTGGAAGAATCAGTGTGGGGGCAGTGCCAGTGTGAGGACAGTGCCACCAGGGTGAAGACAGTGCCAGGGTGAGGACATTGTAAGGGTGAGGATAGTGCCAGGGTGAGGACAGTGCCAGGGTGAGAACAGTGCCAGGGTGAAGCCAGTGCCAGGTTGAAGACAATGCAAAGGTGAGGGCAATACCAGGGTGAGGGCAGTACCTGGGTGAGGGCAGTGCCAGGAAGGGGAATAGTATCGGGTCTGCGGCGTGATAACCTTCCAAATCCGTTCCCGATATCGGCCGTATTTACATGTAACCCGGAGAGAGGATCATGGTGGTGGAGTTTTGGTAGTTTGAGCGGAGTGGTAGTAGCATGGTGGTGAGGTGGTAGTGTAGTGGGAGTTGTGGTAGTATAGTGGGAGTGGTGGTATTATAGTGGGAGTGGTGGTAGTATAGTGGGAGTGGTGGTAGTATAGTGGGAGTGGTGGTAGTATAGTGGGAGTGGTGGTAGTGAAGTCGGAGTAGTGGTAGTGAAGTGGGAGTAGTGGTAGTGTAGTGGTAATAGCATACTGGTAGTAGTATAGAGTAGTAGTAGTAGTATAGTGGTGGAGTAGTGGTGTTATAGGTGGAGTGGTAGTGTGGTGGTGTGCGTGGTTGTGATGAAGTAGTAGTTTAGTGGTGGTGGTTGCTCGGTGGAACTGGTATTGCAAACACTGGGAAAGGTGGTAGGATGAGGTTGTGGTGATGTGGGTTGAGTTGGTGGGGGGATCGAGTTGGTGGTGGGGTCGAGTTGGTAGGGGGTTGAGTTGGTAGGGGGTCGAGTTGGAAGAGGGGTCGAGTTGGTAGGGATAGGATACAGGCAGGATGGCAGTACAGTATATCTGTGGGACTTGTGAAAAGGCTCTTGGGAAAAGATCTAGAATCACATGCAACCTTTGCTTTTCAAAACATCATGTCACATGTTCAAAAATTAACACAGTAACAAGAAGTGACATCCGTCTAGAAAGGTGTTTCTGGATCTGCAACAAGGATGTGGAACTATGGACAGATATCAGAAAGCACTCAGGAGGCTAATAAACAATAAGCATGAAGAAAAGAGGAACTATTGAATAGTCTCCCGGTATATATAGAACTTGGGAAGATAAGAAAGGGTAAAGTATAACACACAGAATGACAGTCTACAACAATTGACCCAAAATAATCAGTCATCCACGGGAAAAACACAGGAGACAA
>WNWK01012132.1:0-10000 GCA_009830355.1 Cherax destructor
GATGACACTAAAATAAGCATGAAAGTCACTACGGTAGAGGACACTGAAAAATTACAGGAGGACATAAGCAAGGTCTTCCAATGGGCAGTGGAGAACAACATGACGTTCAATGGTGATAAGTTTCAGCTGCTTAGGTATGGAAAAAATGAAGAACTCAAAAGGAACACTATATACAAAACGCAAGAGGGTCACCACATAGAACGAAAGGAACACGTAAAGGACTTGGGAATAATTATGTCTGCTGATCTGTCGTTTAAAGACCATAACAAGACAAAGATCACAACAGCCAGGAAGATGACGGGGTGGGTATTGAGAACTTTCAAAACAAGGGAAATAATGCCGATGGTGACACTATTCAAATCGCTAGTGCTCCCTCACTTAGAATACTGCTCAGTGCTGACGGCCCCGTTCAGGGCAGGAGAAATAGCAGAGCTGGAACAAATCCAGAGATCGTTTACGGCTCACATTGAGCCATTGAAACATCTAAATTATTGGGAACGCCTTCAAGTCTTGAACATGTACTCATTGGAGCGGAGGAGAGAGAGATACATGATAATATATACATGGAAAGTACTTGAGGGCCATAACAACATACTGGAGTGAGAGATATGGGAGAAAGTGTAAAATAAACCCAGTGAGGAGCAGGGGTGCGGTGGGGACAATACGGGAGCACTGTATTAACATCCGGGGTCCCAAACTATTCAACATCTTACCAGAAGATATCCGAAACACGGCTGGAACCAGTGTAGAAGCCTTCAAGAGGAAACTGGACAAATATCTTCACCAGGTGCCAGATCAACCAGGCTGTGATGGATATGTGGGGCAGCGGGCCTCCAGCAGCAACAGCCTGGTTGACCAGGCAAGCACCAGACGAGCCTGGCCCATGGCCGGGCTCAGAGAGTAGATACTCTCGAAACTCTTCAAAGGTAAAGGTATATCAAAGGTTGTGAGTTATCCATAACAAATACAATATGTGTGAAAGATTTATAAAAGTTGTATTACCCTAATTTTATTGATTAAACATGTTTAATTTATAAAATGTTTGTTTTTGCACCAAAATTAACGTATTTATCCTCATCTAAGTCAAACTCTCTTAAGTTAGCATTATTTAACGTCAGTGAAATATATTAACATCATGATGTTCAGAGTGATTTTATAGCTAATGGAAAAAAATTGAAGTTTACATTCAGCTTGTTTAACGAAGCGATGGTTGTGAAGTACACAGCATGAAGAACAAGCTTTCATTTTCCAAATCAGTCGGCTTCTTCTATTTGGTGTCAAGACCGCATTCGCTGCCAATAAAAAAAAACCTCAAAACATGTTCTTAAATAACAAGAGGAAGAATACTATAAATATCCGCTATGGAACATTCTCAGGTTATGAACATAAAGTGTAAGTAAGTTTTGTCGATGATTTGAGTAAACCCATATTTTTTTCTTCTTTCACCAAAAGAAGGCCTTACACAGAGAGCGAAATATACAGTCTCCTTTTTTCCACATTGTATTTCTGTCTCTATATAGGTTCCCTTGACTCATAGTTATGTTACAATGTATGACATGGCTTTCCTAACTTGGGAATTAACAGGACTTTCATAGAGTGAATTATTGTATAACAAAATTGATAAACCTTCCGTGTCTTATATTTTATATATTTTTAGCGTAACTAAAGCAACTTTTTTTGAGTATGCAATTCTAGTTATGGCTGTATTGTTTTTATGTGCAGTTTGGTATAATAGGCATCTGGATTACGCGTAATTTAGGTTGTATTTGGCTTATGTGTAATCTGGCCGGCCGTTCGTCGGGTTCATGAGTAATTATAGCTTTTAATAACTGTTGGGGAGTAGTGAGTAGCGTTGAGTTCCGTGTTGAGCCGGACTCACCGTGTATTGTATACTGTGTGTACAGTGGGTGCATATACTGTGTGCATTGATGAATGAAACTCACTGTATGCGTCAGACACTCCATATATACTTTGTGTGTGTGTGTGCTGTGTTTGTTGGGATTGAGTGTCTGCTAATGTGCGTGTACTCACTGTGAGTGTATTTTGATTTTTTTATGCGTATTTACAAAATGTGTGCACTGCGTACCTTGTTGTATGAGTCAGTGTTTACAGTGCGTGTGTGTTTGCAATGTGTGGGTACACTGAGTGCACATAATTTGTGCAACTTTATGTGTCTGACTCACTGTGTAATTATTTACTCTAGTTGCGAAATATATATATATATATATATATATATATATATATATATATATATATATATATATATATATATATATATATATATATATATATATATATATATATATATATATATATATAAGGAGAGAGAGAGAGAGAGAGAGAGAGAGAGAGAGAGAGAGAGAGAGAGAAGAGAGAGAGAGAGAGAGAGAGAGAGAGAGTAATAGAGACAGTGAGTAAATCTGAGTGAAGACACACAGTGATTATTATCTCACAGTGAATACAAACTGATGATGTTTAAAAAATAATGATAAAATATACTGAACAGGCTGAAACAAGTCTTCAACAAGATATAGACATTCTTCAGAAATGGGAAAAAGACACACAAATATAGTATAATGCCTTCCTTTTTCCACTTCTGAAAATGTAATTTGTTGAAGATATGTTTCAAGCTCTTCATTTTTATCATTTTTAACATTCAAAAGAGTTAATGAGTCTGACGCACTGTTTGCGGTATTAGGGAAGATTGTAATATAAACAAAATGATAGAGAGGCAAACAATAAGAGACAGTGAAACTGTAGTCAAGAAATAAGAAAGAGAGATAAAAAAATATTGACCTTCAAGAAGCTGAATCACTACCTTTGTTTAAATATATTTTCTCTAATCCCTATTTTTTTTTTTTAAATTTTGCTTTGACTTCAGTTCGCTAAAATTTAATGGGTCATTTTCTTATCCTGCAAAGGAGCGAATTTCATCCGTAATCCTGTGGAACCAGTTCAGTGCAGGGGGAGGGAAAAAGAAAAGAGAGAAAGAGAAAAAAGAGAAAGAGAGAGATGGTGGGAAATTTAGGGATACAACGAGGAGTAGAAAAATATAGAAGATATAAGGAAATTTAAAAATTAGTAAAAAAAAAAAAAAGCGTAAGGGATAGAGTAAGTGAAAGAGAGAAAATGAGAGTGAGGGGAGAGTGAGTAAAGAGGAGGCAGATGAGTTTGTTTTCCAACCCGAGGGGAAGTGAGGGTCGTTTGCGATATCACGTTGAATTTTTTATTGCCACCATCAGCAGCGATATTATCATGGGAACTGCTGGTGGGAGGGAGGCGGGTGAGGTATTGATGAGGCAGGGGGGTGAAAGGTGCAGTGAGGGTGAGAGCATGAAAGTGAGGATGTGATAGTTAGAGTGAGTGTAAAAGCTAGAAAGACAGACTTTTGCTTTCTAGCAAAAAAACATTACAGGCTCTGGGGATCAATAATTTCTACATAAACCAGCTGAACGACCGCATTCAGGGCCACTCTCTGAAGGTAGTTTTTGAGTGAGCAAAATCCGTAAGCCAATTAATTTGTCTGGAAGCGTACAACAATAGAGTGAGCCGAGTCTCTTGATTTGGAATGCATATTTCAACGATCAGCTTCACTTCATCCCTGAATCCCATGCCAATGCAGGTGACCAAAATACTTCTTATATAAGAAAGGAGATGCTCATTGCCGTGTTTCTCGATCACTACCTTAGGTTATAACTGGAATGAAAGTGAATTTACAAGGCTTAGCAATGAACGTTAAAGTTGGTTTCCTGAGAGTAAAATTTAATGTTACGATCACTATGAAACACTATATTCTGAACCCAGTGAACCTCCGTGAAAGATACAATATTTTTTTTTTTTTTAAGCCCAACTTAGAAAACCTAGACAAACATAAAATAATAAAAGTATATCTTTTTTTATGTGCTAGATTACCGAGGACTTATTCAGTGTTAGGACCAACAAGGATCAAGATAGGTTAATATTTGGTAATATTTAGTGAAAAAATACTGAAGACATGAAAGAGATCAAGTTAAGATTTGACAATGTTGGTGTAACAGTTGTCATTGTTGAGGCAAACACTTGTTTCATACTCACCTGTGAACACGAAATAGTTTTTGGGAGTTGACGAGCTATTGGAGTGTGAGCAAAGTACACTTTAGTTATTCATATATATGTCGTGCTGAATAGATAAAATTGGTTAATTAGCAAGAACTCATTTAAAATTAAGTCTTTTCTAAAATTTTCTCTTGTATGTTGAAAGATATATTTTTTTCATTTAAGTTAATGTAAAAAATAATATTTTCGTATCATAAGAACTTTAGAAAACTTACCTAACCTTATTATAACAATCGCAATTTAATTTAGCCTAATCCAGCTACATATATTTTAAATAAGTTTAAAATAATTATTGTATACACAAACTTTCGCTTGCCTTATTCGGCAAGAAGAGCGTTGTCATTTAAGCCAAAATCGCAATGACATATATATATATATATATATATATATATATATATATATATATATATATATATATATATATATATATATATATATATATATATATATATATATATATAGTATATATATTTACAATTCATCTTCTCTGTTTATCAGCATTTCGTGTTTCACCTTTTCTCCATCACCATCTTGTCAAAAGAAGTGATTTTAAGCTCGTAAAGACGTCCAAATCCCTTCCTAGGATCAAACCTGGTTATATCTCGCTCTTCTCTTTCCCTAGGAGCTGTACGACTCTTACGAGTTTAGAGTTTCCTCAGAAATGTAGCAATAAATAATAACTGGTATCAGTATCATCTTGAGTTTCTATACTTGCTACATCTTTTTTATAATTTTCTTTTTTTTTTTGTCTTTTTAATCGTTATCTTTTTCTTGTTGTCTTCTTTTCATCTTTTCATTTTATTTCTCTTTCACTGTATTCTGCCCTATATTTCGCACTTGCCTTTCTCTCCTTTCTCCTCGTGCATGTCTTACCTCGTCCCCCTAATTCTTCTTCTTCAATTTGCTTCTTCTCATCCCATTTACTTCTTTCTCTTCCAGTTGCTCCTCCTTCTACACTTTCTTCTCTTCCCTGCCTCACCCCTTCCTCCTACCTTGCGACACTGGCTCTTCCTACAATAAATATTAGAAATCAATAGAGGGGCCATTTGTTCTGATATATGACGTAATTTGAATCCGAAGAAAGGCATAGTCCTTATGGCTCAGTGTAAGACAATGTATCGCTTGGCGGAGCAGGGAGGGAAGGAGTGAGGGAGGAGGAAGGAGGGAGGGAGGGAGGGAAGGATGGGAATTGGGATGGAACCACAGCATCACCTGCAAGACCTGCGCCATCCTCATTGCAGTAGATACAATTATATCAGATTATCACTATTTATGCTGCGTTATTCAGTCTCTCATCTGACTGTTTTTATAACAGGGATATGATTTTATGACGCTGCTGTAGTTGTTGTAGCCAGCTGCGGATACATCCAGCTGCGGATACATCCAGCTGCAGATACACCCACCTGCGGATACGGTTAGCTGTCCTGTAAAGGTATCCCTGCGTAGTGCGATATTTTTGTTTGTTTTTTGTAAATACAAAGGAAACTATGTATCAAAATAGAACAAACACTTATTCTGAAGGACTTTCCACCTGCTATTCACTCTTGGATACACTTTTTCAATCGCATTTACAAAAGAGTGCGCTATACAGGGCTTCATGAGAGAGCTGGCTGTATATACAAGGGAATGAATAAGACACTTATACAAAACTTGGAACTTTTTTTGACGTTCCGACATTAAAGATGCCCAACTGTTGTATACGTGTCTTATTCATCCAATTCTACGTAATGATATAAGGGTTGATGAATTGCTTCGTATTTAATAAGATCATCAATTACCTCGCATTAAGGGACATTATTAATGAGTCAATAAGGGAGATGCTGGATTACTTCAATGAAAAAGAAGATTTTTTCATTGCATTATTTAAAGGGAAATTATTAATTATCTTATAAAAAAGGGAGATTATACTGAGAAACATTATTAATTATGTAAATGGATATGAGAGCTAATTTTTATATTTGATTATTAATAATCAAATATAAATTAATTAGTAATTTGTATATAGATGAGATTATTATTAATTACTTGATATAAAAAAATGGGAAAAGGTGATACAGATAGGAGATACAGGAAGCGATAAAAAATATAGAATCAGTGGAAGGCTTTGGCAAGTAAGAGCAGACTTGACCTTGGGAAGAAGGCGCATGATAAAGGGTCGGAATACAAAGAAACTGGAATACTGAGAAAGAGGATGGAGTAGGGAAAAACATAATGAAAAATGCATTAAGTGAGACTACAGCAAGTGAGAATACAGCAAGTGAGCATACAGCAAGTGGGAATACAGCAAGTGGGAATACAGCAAGTGGGAATACAGTAAATGAGACTACAGCAAGTGAGAATACAACAAGTGAGAATACAGCAAGTGGGAATACAGGAAGTGGGAATACAACAAGTGGGAATACAGCAAGTGAGAATACAGCAAGTGAGACTACAGCAAGTGGGGATACAGCAAGTGAGAATACAGCAAGTGAGAATACAGCAAGTGAGAATACAGGAAGTGGGAAAACAGCAAGTGAGACTACAGCAAGTGGGAATACAGCAAGTGAGAATACAGCAAGTGGGAATAGAGCAAGTGAGACTACAGCAAATGGAAATACAGCAAGTGGGAATACAGCAAGTGAGAATACAGCAAGTGAAAATACAGAAAGTGGGAATAAACCAAGTGACCATGTAGTATTGCATGGTATTATTGAATAAATAGCGTACACGAGTAGACGAGAAGGAAGGAAGGAAGGAGGAAACAAAGGAAGAGGAAGAATAGAAGTAGAATATAGAAGAGGAAGAAGAAAAATAAAGGGATGAATAGGACAAACTGTTGCGGAAAATGAAATGAGAAAAGAAAAAATGCAACGAACACAACAACTGAGAGAGGGAAGGAAAATAAAAGAGGAAGAGAAGATGAAGGTGGGTGGGAAGGAATGAAGGTGGATATGGAAGGGAAAGTGAAGATGGGAGAGAGGGAAGGAGGGTAAAGATGGGAGGTAGGGTGGGTGCGAGAGATGGTGAAAGTGGGAAGTATTAGAGTGAATATAACTTTTTTTCGTGTATTTTAAGGCACTTAATCATTTTGATCTATGGGACATTTTGTACCTGTGATCGATCGCCTGTCTGTTCTGGAAATGGGTAATTTGTCACCATTTTTCCTATTCAAGCTGCAACTCTCCACATTGCTGGCGGAAATGTCGAGGAGGGGGAAGTTAAGGGAGTGAGGGGGGATGAAGGGAGGGGAGAAGGGATTGGGGAGGGTGGGGGATAGGAAAAGATGGAAGCAGTAGTTAGGAAGGATTAGGAGGATAGGAAAAAAAGGGTGTCGAATAGGGAAGATTAAGAGGAAAGGGAGGGGTGGTGTATGTGTGTTTGATGAACCATGTGGGAATCTAACTTGTGGACTAGTGATTTACTAGCCAGACAGCTGGCTCATCTGGTCATCACTACTAACTTGTGGACTAGTGATGTACTAGCCAGACAGCTGGCTCATTTGGTCATCACTACTAACTTGTGGACTAGTCATATACTAGCCAGACAGCTGGCTCATCTGGTCATCACTACTAACTTGTGGACTAGTCATATACTAGCCAGACAGCTGGCTCATCTGGTCATCACTACTAACTTGTGGACTAGTGATGTACTAGCCAGACAGCTGGCTCATTTGGTCATCACTACTAACTTGTGGACTAGTCATATACTAGCCAGACAGCTGGCTCATCTGGTCATCACTACTAACTTGTGGACTAGTCATATACTAGCCAGACAGCTGGCTCATCTGGTCATCACTACGAACTTGTAGACTAGTCATATACTAGCCAGACAGCTGGCTCATCTGGTCATCACTACTAACTTGTGGACTAGTGATGTACTAGCCAGACAGCTGGATCATCTGGTCATCACTACTAACTTGTGGACTAGTGATGTACTAGCAAGACAGCTGGCTCATCTGGTCATCACTACTAACTTGTGGACTAGTGATGTACTAGCCAGACAGCTGGCTCATCTGGTCATCACTACTAACTTGTGGACTAGTCATATACTAGCCAGACAGCTGGCTCATCTGGTCATCACTACTAACTTGTGGACTAGTCATATACTAGCAAGACAGCTGGCTCATCTGGTCATCACTACTAACTTGTGGACTAGTCATATACTAGCCAGACAGCTGGCTCATCTGGTCATCACTACTAACTTGTGGACTAGTCATATACTAGCCAGACAGCTGGCTCATCTGGTCATCACTACTAACTTGTGGACTAGTCATATACTAGCCAGACAGCTGGCTCATCTGGTCATCACTACTAACTTGTGGACTAGTCATATACTAGCCAGACAGCTGGCTCATCTGGTCATCACTACTAACTTGTGGACTAGTCATATACTAGCAAGACAGCTGGCTCATCTGGTCATCACTACTAACTTGTGGACTAGTCATATACTAGCCAGACAGCTGGCTCATCTGGTCATCACTACTAACTTGTGACTATCTATACTAGCCAGACAGCTGGCTCATCTGGTCATCACTAAACCTTCACTATATACACTACTAGAAAACCAGTGATTCTAATTTTTTTTTTTCCTGAGTAACCTTACGGAAAAAAAAATCTGTGATGAAACTCGTATACGAGAAACATTAGCAAAAACAGGAAAATAGTAGATTAAGTGAAAAAAAAAAAATATTGTGAAAACACAAATGCCTAAATGTATTGTACTATCGCATTTAATTTGTTTTAAGAAAAATTCAGTGGTACACGCCTGGGTGGGAGCAACTGCTTAATGCCTCGCTTGCTACATATTAGATAATAATTGGATGGGCATTATTTAATTTTTCGCATGAAGTGATCATCATATGGTTGAGTTGAGTGCGAATAATGATACTGTTGAACAAATGCGATAGTATATTACGCAAATATGGTGTTGTTATTATCTGTAAGTGCTTTTGTTTTATTGCATCTGTTTTTGTTTTTGTTATATCATAATATTTATTCTGGCTTCATGTATATAATTTATTTTTTTCATACTCTTTCCTAATCAGTTAAATTGTATTAAGGAAGTTATTTAATTCTTTCTTACTTTACTTCAAGTGATCTCTAAATATGCATTCAGAATGGTCCGGGTTCACGCTTCCTTTATGTTTTTTTTACTTTCTTATTTATCCCTTTCAGCATCTTTATTTTTCCTTCTCATCTGCGATTTCATCGCCACACTTCTTTCACTTTTTTTTTCGTTTCAAACGCCTCTCTAGTAGCTTAAGATTTCACAGGTTATCAGCATCTTTTTCTCAGACCATTAGCCCGCCGTCGTCTACACTACCAACCGCCTTTTCCAACCCATTAGTCCACTGTTTCCCAGCCTACAAAAACCATTTCCATTCCATTACCTTAACCTCCTGCATACTCCAAGAAGCTCTTTCCATTTCCCCCTGAGATTGTTTTATTTACTGGCTGAAGCTTCGCCGAATGTCAGATTATTCTCTCTTCCAGACGACCAAGCTCCCGTGAGGCTCCTTCCCGTCACTCTAAGTCATCTCAGGTTTCACCGGAGGCTGTTGCTCAATTTCTCCAGTCAAAGATGATTTCGTAGTCCAGTACGCAAAGCTTCAGTTTTACTTATTTATCTGCACCTTATTGGTAGAGTGCAGGAGGAAGGATAAAGAGTTTAGACTTAGAAGTGAGGAAACTCTAGCCTCTTCATCTTTTCCCGATGTCTCAAAGATAGTCTCATGCACTCCGACACTCACTATCACAACATATTCATGTCCTTCCATCTAACGTCTACAGCCTAAAATCTGTCGAGAAATAGTTGATTCAACAATTCTGCCTCTCTTATTATTACATCTATCTCCCTCATTCCTCTCTTCTACGTTATTGCTGTCTTCCTTCATTAGCACATATTCGCCCCATTCTAAGTATTTCCC
>WNWK01012132.1:15000-61070 GCA_009830355.1 Cherax destructor
TCCCTATCATGTTGTGGGTATCCCTTACATTTATATACCCTGTATCTTCCTAATCTGAAGTTGGTTGACGTGATCTAGAGACAATGTCAGCTCGTCAGCTCGTCAGCTCGTCAGCTCAACAATCTTGGGCTCACTTTGTCAAGCAACAAAGCCTTTCCGGTGATCTTGGGTTTTACTGCAAAATGTTCCTTTCGCTGTCCTACTGACACTCCCACACCTTTCGCATACTGCTAGAGGGAAATGATTATCTGGAGTTGGGACTTGCGTTTTGGCTGCAAAACACACAAATAACCCGCACATTTGAGAAGGAATCTTTATTTCGACGTTTCGGTCTAACTTGGATTGAAATTAGGTCTTCTTAGAAGCATCAATGCGTCATCAGACGAATTACTATGACTTCTTGACTAAGCACCGTCAGGTTTTGTAGCCAACTCTTCCTACGGATACTATTCGTTACAAAGTTTCCTTTCAATAGATGGCCCAGCGTTGGGCTAAGCACCGCCTGATATGGTTCCTTCTCTCTTTAATGCTGAAAAATTAATAAGCTCCTCGCGTGTGTGGAATTTGTGTCTTTTATGCAAATTACACACGAGTCGATTTTTTTTCAAACGTAGAAATCTATTAAAGCGTAATGTCTTCTCCCAATGGGAAGATTTATTTTATTGATTTAGTTTTTTTTAAAAACGTCTAGATGTAAAAACTAATCTCTTTTAGTCTCTAGTTACTTCTCATCCATTCTTCTTTTCATCACCCCATTCGTATTCTTCCTCCCTGCCTTTTAATCATCCTTCTCTATTTTATTTTCTTCCAATTCACCTCATAAACTCCCTGCTCATCTCTCCTTTTGAATCTTTTTTCATAAACCATCTTCATTTATTTGCTTTCTATACCTCCCACTCATTTAATCCCTCCTCATTCCCTCTCCAATCTTCCCTCTTTTCCCTGTTGTTCATTCTTCCTCTCTCTCTCTCTCTTTCCCTGTTTTCCCATCTATCGACCAGTTATGTGTTAGGCGAGGACAAAATTGCAGTTCAGGATGTCGGTACTTCCTTCCACACCGCCAGTCTTAGTGGCTTTTGCCCGGCGAATCCAATTTTTGTTCTCTTGTTTCAGCGACCTTGAGGGACAAGGAGCTGCTCTCCCATCATCATGACAATACTTTAAACAGGTGCCCTTAAAGAGAAATGTTATCCCAAAGAAGACCTCTTCTGCTATAATGTACGTATGTTTCTTCATTATTTACAGAGCAACTGGGAGAACAGTTCTCGAGAATTGTTATTGATACTGGGGCTCCCTTCGTTTATATTTGCAAGAGATTACTATTCAGCAGCTCTCCAAGTTGACTCTGTTTTGTAAAGTTGATCTGTAAATAAGCATTGCTCTTCAACATAATTCGTAGAGTTACTGCAAGTGAGGCTGGATCCCACTTACTATTCACAAGGCATCTATGTGAATAGTCAGTCAGCACAGCCGCTTGGCAAATAAACAGCGAACGTTATCTAATTTGCACAGCAAACCTCACTAACAATGATGGGCTCCTGCTTATTTACACAGCAGCTTTGGTACCAACTGCTGCCGACAAAAAGTGCTACGAAAGGAAAATACAAATAAGAGAGATTACATTAGGTGAGGTTAGGCAATGCTAATTTTAGAATACTGGTTAATTCAGAAGTTGCTACATGTATCCTGTTCAGTTTAATATTCCTTATGATTTAGTCTTAGTCACCGGCAGGTGAATATTGGTTTACATATACTGAAAGGCATGTATCAGTTTATATATATATGTGTATATTATATATATATATATATATATATATATATATATATACGCATATATATATATATATTAAAATCCCTCCGCTTAATGGTGGTGTTCTTATTCACCAGGATTCTTCGTAACTTGCTATGCATGAATAACATATAACTTTGTATTATGTTAGTTGTACACAAACGTTACCAGCTAAATGGTGCTCTTGGGAACGCTCAGCGGCAGTTCCTACACAAAATTGGCTCGTATGTTTAGCGTGTTTCACCCCTTCGGTAACGCTAATTTCACAGGAGGGACACATGTTCCTGTGGTAGAATTAGGTCCCAAGGTTACTAAAGCCGCAGCTTACCTGTACACTAACATCAAGAAAATAATTTATCCCAAAACTAAGAAATTATACTCAAAAAGTATATGCAACGAAAGAAAGATCCTCTCTCAGGGAATATACTGATTACTCCTAGATTATTTTTATTACCCCAGATATCATTAAATCGTTTTGTAAATTACACGTCTGTGAGAATATTATGCAAATCCGAGAAGATCGTTTTGAAAATGCATATTATAAATGATCTTGTGGGTGACTTAAAGGATGCTGAATATTCAACTGATAATGCAGTTAGACAATTAGGTTGAAATATTGATGCAGTTAGTGTTTCTTGGAACGATGAAGTATTCTCAGAAGATGAAGTTATTATCTTGCATGTAACAGTATCGAAAATTTATGATTGAGTTCTGACACCGTGGTTTTTTTTTTTTTTTAAATACTGACATCCGGTGTTCTAGGTACTGGCACCAGGTGAACTGAGTGTTGACACCCGGTGTTGTGAGTCTTGACACCCTATCTTTTAAGTGCTGACACCATGTGTTCTGAGCACTGACTCCTCGTAGTCCAAGTACTTACACCCCGCATTCTGAGCGCAGACATCCGTGATCTGAGGGCTGGCACTCTTGCTCTGAGTGCTGACACGCGTGCTCTGAGGGCTGACACGCGTGCTCTGAGGGCTGACACACGTGCTCTGAGGGCTGACACGCGTGCTCTGAGGGCTGACACACGTGCTCTGAGGGCTGACACGCGTGCTCTGAGGGCTGACACCCGTGCTCTGAGGGCTGACACGCGTGCTCTGAGGGCTGACACGCCTGCTCTGAGGGCTGACACGCCTGCTCTGAGGGCTGACACGCGTGCTCTGAGGGCTGACACGCCTACTCTGAGGCCTGACACGCGTGCTCTGAGGGCTGACACGCGTGCTCTGAGGGCTGGCACCCGTGCTCTGAGGGCTGGCATCCGTGCTCTGAGTGCTGACACACGTGCTCTGAGTGCTGACACCCTTGCTCTGAGGGCTGACACGCGTGCTCTGAGGGCTGACACCCGTGTTCTGAAGGCTGACACGCGTGCTCTGAGGGCTGACACGCGTGCTCTGAGGGCTGACACCCGTGCTCTGAGGACTGACACGCGTACTCTGAAGGCTGACACGCGTGCTCTGAGGGCTGACACCCGTGCTCTGAGGGCTGACACATGGTGGTAGACCCGCATGTCAACCATTTATCCATACACAATTTATAATTTTTAATTTCAAACATTTATCATAATTTTATAAATTTGCTAACCGAAACAACTAATCATATTTGCAATACAATAGAATTAATTATAAACATTATATAACTAATTACACACTTAATATAAATAATTATACACATTAATTATATAATAATATGTACGACATATTAATATATACACAGAATATCATTATGTTTAAAGGAATTGGAATCTCGACATTCCTCATTTGTACAAAGGGAGGAGAATTGATGCTGGTGAAGGGTTCTCGATCCAAGGAATTGGAACTTGACTTTTTCTTCTTCGGAACAAGGCTGATTACTTTACATACCTCCCTGTCTCCCGGCGCTCTATGACCCTTATGGTTATAGACTTGGGTCAAGATTATGATGCTAATGGTGATGATATAGTCATAATAATGATAATTATTATTATTATTATTATTATTATTATTATTATTATTATTATTATTATTATTATTATTATTATTATTATTATTATTATTACAGTATTATTATTATAATTGTTATTACTATTATTATTAATTATTATTTCATTATTATTATTATTATTAGTATTATTATTATTATTATTATTATTACAATAATAATATACTAACAATATCAAAAGCATAATAGCAACATTAATAATAATAATAATAATAATTTGTATTATTATTAGAGCAAAATTAATAAAAATAATAACAATAATAATAACACAAAAGCAATAATAATAATAATAATAATAATAATAACAATAATTATAATAAAATTTCTCCTTCTTGCAAGACAATGAGCAGCGAGATAACTGCACCTTTGCTTCGCTCTCTCAAGGGAAGGAGAAAGTGGAGACAGCAGGAGAACACTCATTGCAGCAGTTGTTTCTGCCATTACAAAAGCAGGCGACAAAAAAAAAATTATTCACCGCACCCCAAATTTTTTTTTGGCTTCAGCAAAAAATACGAGGAGGGAAAAAAGGGGGAGAAACGGAGAGCAAAATTTCCTTCAAGTTGTCCAAAACGTCATTCTCCAAAACGTCTTCCAAAGAAAAAAACTACCAAAGTAAAACTTATTGAAGCAAAAAAGGATGATTTGCATATCAAAAGGAGGACACATTGCCGGCGGGAATACAACGTGGAGCTGTTGAGTACATCACCAGGAACATATGCTAATGTTGCTCTAATTTTATAATATTTTCTATAGTCTTTTAATTTTTTGTTTTTTGTAAGTGGCGGATGCTGCCACCCTACCCCACCCTCGACACACGTTGGAGGAAAAGAGGGAGCGCCGCCCCCTCCCCTTTCATGACACATGAATGAGGTCAAAGAGAGGGTGACTGCCCCCGCTGGTTCTGCACGTAGTGAAGGAAGGGGTGACCTCCTCCACCTTAATTTATTATAATAATATTATAGAAAAGCAACAATTTGATACAGTTTTAGAGCTTCTTTTTATAAAAAAGGAAAAAAATCCTTGTTTGCAGTAAACTGAGACTGTTATTTCATGTACAAATAAATTATGGTAATACTGTAAATAAAAATGTACTCTACGTTGATTATCCTTGTCGAGTGGCAGATGTAAATAATAGCACAGGACATGGTTATATACACAGAAAGGTGTATGTTTTTCAGTGTATATACGCTAAGAGTTTACTATAGTATCCTTGACAGGTAGTGTACAGGTGACATGTACCCTTAACTACTCTCGTGTTATATTCCAAAATGACATTTTCTTAATGAATCAAAATTGACATCAATCACAATCGACATTGCGAATTTATTATATCCTGTGTACTTGTAAACAACAACGTAATTTCAGTAAAAGAATGTGCAGTTTGCAACATAAAAAGATTGTTTATCCAGTGGAGTATATTGTCCTCCTACGCTCCTCCTTAATATCGTCTTCTTATGATTTCAACTACACGGACTCATGAACGTTCAAACTAGGATATTGTTTGGATTCCTTGTAATAATATTGAAGCGAACTAATTCTTCCGCTCAGCTGGGCTTCGCTTTTCATAACAATTTTAAAATGCAATTTCTCTTTGAGGTTTATTGGCTTCTCCTGCTCAATCACGGCACTCGATTTCTTACGTGCACAAAATTGGCAATCTGGGTTAAAACCGGCCTCTGAGGGGGACCAGGTTAATTATGATAATTGTAATCAAGTTTTCTTGTTGGCAGAACTCAAAATAAATTTCTTATTGCACTTACCAACCCTTTCCTCCTCATGCACCAATTCTCCTCTTGCCTTCCTTTACTATTTACTTCTCTTCACCTGCTCCAAGGGGTTTCCTCTCGAGTCAGATACTATTGCACGCCAGGCTTATCAAAATTGCTAAAAAAAATAAGCAAAAAAAATATAAAAAAGTATTCTGGGTTTGGCACAGGGCCAGTGGTGATAAATGGAGCCAGGTGACGCTGCTTTCTCGATAGCTCGGGCATCCGTGAATTTAGATAGATAGCAAACGTATTGACGACTGCCGTGTCCAGTGAGAGTTGATAGACAAGGTCTTTTGCTACTTTTATCTTTGCAAGAGGTTTTCCAAACATTTCCGTATTTATCAACATTTTTAGCCATGGCTAACGGCATCGTTTAGGGAAAAAATGAAAGTACATATTAATGAATATTAAAAAAAACAGATAGCAAGATCATATAGTCTATAATGCAGTTCTGAGTCGGAAATATTAAACTGATGTCAGTGGCACTACTTTAAATCATCATACGAATATGAACAGATGATGTCGGGCTAAAAATAAGTTCTCTCTCTCTCTCTCTCTCTCTCTCTCTCTCTCTCTCTCTCTCTCTCTCTCTCTCTCTCTCTCTCTCTCTCTCTCCTCTCTCTCTCTCCTCTCTCTCTCTCTCTCTCTCTCTCTCTCTCTCTCTCTCTCTCTCTCTCTCTCTCTGTTAAACCATATCTTACTGTTTCCACTACAACTACCATTTACTACTATTACTAGTACTAGTACTACTTCTACTTCTACAACTACCCCGACTAAATACTAACCCCTTATGTCAAAACCTTTTACTTGTGCCCTAACATGCTACAACCAAATAGGAATACTGTAGTTATTTTTACAGTACTAATTTTTGAGATGCATCAAAAATTAGTACTGTATATTTTTCAAATATATATCAGAGGTCTTCATTAAATGACAGGTATTTCTCACCATCTTCACCATCGAAGTGAACATAAAGCGAGTTCATTAGGTATGTCTTAGAAAGGTTGTATTGGCAATAATGGCGTGAGCGACATTAGTCTGTTCTCTCTTCAGCTTATCTCTTTTCTTCTTTAAATTAGTTTTTTCAGTAATTTAATCAATTATCTGGGTGACTAATGCATTAGTGTGTCAGTATTGTTTCTACTTTATGCAATAAAACCATGATTAGTCTAAGAAGTGTTGTTTGTTGCAAGAGAGAGAGAGAGAGAGAGAGAGAGAGAGAGAGAGAGAGAGAGAGAGAGAGAGAGAAAAAAGCAACGCCGTTGGCAGAACAATTAACAATGAACCCAGAAAATGGAAACGAAGACTTGATAATTGTCCAAAACTTAGTGAAACATCGTGCGATTTTAAATCCATTTTAATACTTCTTGTTAACAACTCACAACTACTAAACTCATAACTACTAAACATCGGGTATTATAAATAACCCGTAAACGCATATAAGGTACATTGTAATGTTTTGGGGGAACTGAAATCATGTCTGTATAAACACCTCATTACGATTGTTACCAGATCATTAATTTGTAAATAGTTCATTACCGCTGTAATTTGCTTAGTTATCAAAACTTTGGGATCCAGTCCCTGGACCCATTACGTGACTCTGTTGGGACCCAGTCCCTGAACCCATTACGAGACTGTTGGGACGCAGTCCCTGGACCCATTACGTGACTCTATTGGGACCCAGTCCCTGGACCCATTACGTGACTCTGTTGGGACTCAGTCCCTGGACCCATTACGTGACTGTTGGGACGCAGTCCCTGGACTCATTACGTAACTGTTGGGACGCAGTCCCTGGACCCATTACGTGACTTTGTAGTCTTGTTCTACTACCGTCCACAGGATGGGTACAGAGTGCTTTTAAACTAAAAATGTGAGTTCATTGTGAATTATTGCTAGACATTCTTGTGTGTATTTTTGGCTATTATTGAGCATTATTATTATTATTATTATTATTATTATTATTATTATTATTATTATTATTATTATTATTATTATTATTATTATTATTCCCCTCAAAGGAGGCTCCTTGATGCTGCTGAGGAGCTCTTGATCTAGGGGATTGGATCTGTGCTCCAATTCCCTTAATTAAGCCTGAGTGCCTTTCATCCTTCCCCACAGCCGCTGTATTATCCCTACGGGTTTACGGCTCCCCATAATACTACTACTACTACCAATAATAATAATAATAATAATAATAATATTATTATTATTATTATTATTATTATTATAATATTAATCTGTAAACGCCAAGCCCATAGGGGTTATACTGCGCCTGAGGAACGTAAATTAATTAGGTTTGATCCAAGGAGAAAGGGAGCAGGTCCAGCTCCTTGTATTAAGAGCTCTTCATCAATGTTGTGAACATTTGATGTCCTTAGCAATTTTCCTTGATCACTTTTGCTATTTTTTTTAAACATTTTGTTATTTACTTTTATTGTTATTGTAGCTAAAGTGCTTTACTTTACACAGATAGGTAGATAGATAGATAGATAGATAGATAGATAGACAGATGGATAGATATATAGATAGAGAAAGAGAGAGAGAGAAAGAGAGAATTCATGGGAAAAGGCATATCGCAGACGACTATGTCCACATCGAGGCTATCTGCTGAGTCATGGGTTACCAGCTATCTTCATTATATAGTATTGTTCCTCGCGTTATTCCACTGCTGCCCACAATAGTCGTGTGTACCAGCGGGTCTATGTAACTCTAGTTACCACTAGTTTTACTTCTGAATACTCTCATGGAGGAGGAGGAGGAGGAAGCAAATAAATGAATATCCAGAGCAGGAAATCCGTAGCTGGACTCGTCGTCCCGATGTAATTACTGAACTAGAAACGGGAATCCGGTGATTATATTTTGTCCCTGCATTCTAGTATGATTACTCCAAGGTCCTTTTCTTCTCTTGTTTCGGTTGACTTTTTCCCATGAATTTTGATATTATTACATCCACAATGCATTACTTTGTACCTGTCAACAGTGAAGCTTATCTTTGACGTCTCTTCTGACCCCAGTATAACATCTCCAGATCTCTTGCAATATTTAAACAATCTGCTTTGGATGGTGAGAGAGAGAGAGATAGGGAGAGGAATAATCAACTGACCAAGTAAGATCTCTTGCCCACAGATGGCTTTCAAATGAGCTGAGGTAGGTAACAACTCTTAGCTTATAAATAAATTTAGGAGAGAGAGAGAGAGAGAAACAGAGAGAGAGAGAAAGAGAGAGCCCTAACGCAGGTTTTCTGTTTATAGTGATGGCGTGAGGTCGTCACCTCCACGGGAGGTTCAGACAACGGCCTCACTCACTCTGTGTTAATCTCGCACAGGCATTTTGCCCTGTGACACAAAGGTTTCTCTCTCTCTCTCTTCCTCTCTTTCTCCTGTTTTTTTCATCGTTCTCTTTATAAATCATTCATGAAGAACACAGCTGATCATTTTTGGGGTTCGAGCGACGTATTCCAGACATTTACCACATTTAGCTAGTTGAAATTTTTTTCCCTCATATCTCAGTGGAATAATAGTCACTTCAGATCCGAAATTTCGTTATTATTAGTAATGGCCCACTTTTCTTAAATTATTGAAATGGGATGAATAGCCCCCACGCAATCCATGGCAAATTACACTTAAATATGAAATGGCATTTCATATTTTTTATTTTGAATTCCGTGTCTCTCCCAATGGCTGAAGATCACTTGGTTAGATGGTTAATGGGGCATAAAAACCTATCGGCTACTCGAGTTAAAGCTCCATGTTACCTTTTCACCACCACTCAAGACTACTTTAATCCCTGAAGTTGGCATCAAAGTCAACTCTCTGAAGCCCTTGTGGGAATAACCTTGCCATTTTAAGTATAGAAGCAATACGATAAAATATGTTCTTTCTCTCCTCTCCGTCCATTCCCATTCCTTCTCATCCATCTTCCTTGTTGCCTGTTTCTTTTATGCGTACATCAGACTGTCTTCCTTCTTACAGCATAACAAATACACTATGATGTACGTAAGTCTTCGTGCTAATTTATTATGTTGACTTTTCCATTATTCCGTGTCCGAGGCAGTCTGACAGAAGGTTTGTATTTTTCCTTGTTCCTAGAAGGCGCGTTTTGTCAATACTGCTAATATAGATAATGTATGCCCAGCTGGGTTCAAATTTCGAGGCACTATGGTGCTGACACCTAATGGCATATGCCTTCCCAGTTCAACCCACACCACGCTTACCCAGCCTCATTCAGACAGCCGAGTTCACTCTCTCCCTCGCGGGCACGGCCCTCTGGGCCTGGGCAACACACACTGCCTGTGTACCACGAACCCAAATAAAGTAAGAAGCCTCCGAAGCCTTATTCATCCTCCGGCTTGCACACACAAAACCCACGATAATAAATGCCACCAAAGACTTTTCTCAGCGTGTTTCGCACACGAATCTAACAGTCTGAGATAAGTAGTTTCGGTAATATTAGTGTATCTGTTACCAGCATTTTGGCGCTTGGACCACTGACTACCTAGTAGTAATTCTTTGTTAATCATTCCTGTGTAGGTCACTGAATGGCTGTAATAGTTGAAATTTATTTATCTGAAATTTTCACTCCTGGGATTTCTCCAGTTGTTCTATTATTATTCAAGGTTTATAATAACAGGTTAGTTCAGTCATAAATAATATCTTTGCTTTATCATCCAGTTACACTTGGCTTCTTTCATATTTCTTTTTCCTTACCCACTCCTCGTAAGTCCATCGCTATGTATCTATCATTATCCCTCTCAAATCATCCCCATGCCTCCGTCTATCCCCATCCCATCCTTCTATCCTCATCCCTCTATCTTTCCCCATCTCTCCCTCTATCCCTCGCCGCGTGTTATGAACGGGTTTCAAATTGGCTCAACTTTTTCGATTTAGTGTAAGTGATGTATTGCCCTAAACGAGGCAGTGCATGCATGTCTGGTACACCCACTACCACCCCACCAACCACCCACCCCTTCCACGTCTCCACCTCTCCACCCATATTCAACCATCCATTTATCCCTCACCCACCCCTGCATAACTCTCCTACCCTCATCCCTCATCCCTCATCCTGTGGGACTTGTACTCTGTCTCTCAACCTCCATCTTATGATCCGTCACTAATCCCATTTTCTCCCTCGTGAGTAAATTTTCCTACTTAATCTCTCTCTCTCTCTCTCTCTCTCTCTCTCTCTCTCTCTCTCTCTCTCTCTCTCTCTCTCCCTATATTCTTGTTCCTAACATATGACAACCCGTCAGACTGTGGTCAACTTTAGCCAACACCTAATTTAAGCTCCTGTAAAAATATCTGACGACTACATTTTTCACGGAAATTTAACAATTTTGTATCGATCGTTAGAGCAACAAAATTTAGTTTAAAATACGACAAGCGCGAGGCTCGGGAGTGAAGTCTTCTGTACTCTCTCTCTCTCTCTCTCTCTCTCTCTCTCTCTCTCTCTCTCTCTCTCTCTCTCTCTCTCTCTCTCTCTCTCTCTCTCTCTCTCTCTCTCTCTCTCTCTCTCTCTCTCTCTCTCTCTTTTCTCTTCACCCCTACATTTATCCCTTCTCCATTCTTTATCATCCATTCTTCTTCCTTCGTTCCGTAATTCCCTATTCGCGATGTAATCAGCCTTCCTACATCATCTAGTCAGCAACCTTTACTAGACTTCTCATCCCTTGGAAAATTTACCTCCTGATAAAGTTACGATCTTGAGGGGAACCAAAGGAAAATGTGAGGGAGGGCTGAGTAAGAAATGGAAGAGAAGGAAAAGGTGGAAAATAGTGACGGAGTGGCAGCGGGGGAGGAGGAATAGAAGGGAGAAAGATAATAATAGAGAGGGACAAGGGAAGGAAAGAATGCGGCAGGAAGAAGAATAACAATAACGGAGGAAATGGAGAAAAATCTGAAGATGAAGGTCAAGGGGCAGAAGGAAGGTAGGGAATATAGGAAAGTGTAACAGAAGCGAGTTCATAGGGAGGAGGAGGAGGAGGAGGAACGATAATATGTTAAGTAAAAGGACGCAAATGCAACTAATGCGACATTTTATTGTGGCAACGTTTCGCTCACCAGGAGCTTTGTCATGCCGGTTTGACAAAGCTCATGGAGAGCGAAACGTTGCCGCAATGAAATGTCGCATTAGTTGAAATTTTGTCGTTTTACGTTACACATTGTCGGTAATTCTACCAACATCATTACACGAAAATAAGAAGACGGAGTAGAATGAATATATTAAATTTATATGTTTGGGTGTCCACGAGACGAGTCCCGCCTGCACTTCAGTCGAGTTCGGACATAATTAAGGAGCTCATGTAGTGGCATTACTGAGGGGAAGTAATGGAGCGACGGTGCGGTAGAAGTGGGGACCCATCTTCATCAGTGGGACCTGCTTAGTGGAGGTGTTTTATGAGGTGTTCAGTCCTTAGCCTTGAAGGCTGGTCTTGTGTCTTGTGGCATCCCGTCCACTGATTCAGTTCCCTGAATTAACCTCGTATGGTTTCCATCATCCCCCCCCCAACCTTCCCCGACAGGCACTGTATACAGGTTTAACTCTCCCCAGTGATAATAATAAAAATAATAATAATAATAATAATAATAATAATAATAATAATAATAATAATAATAATAATAATTTATTGTCTGTTGTTTTGCGGGCCGTATTTATTCCATAAAATGCTTCTTTATTAACAGTGATCTAACGAAGGTAAATGACGTTTTATTTTTTTTTATTTTTTTTGTAGAAATCATGAGAAAATATTCCGTAAAAACCTAACGGTTAAATTATGATGTTTAACGTACGTATGTTATTTATGGAGACTCGGATGATATGGTGGATTTTAACTTAATTGTATTTTGGAATAACTTTGGATGAGTTGAAGAGAAATTAGTCACAGGAACTACGTAATGCATCAGCACTTACTAATGCTAGTGATAGTAATCATAAATACGCTTATAATAATTCTCATTTTTCTTGTTTATTAATGTCATCCTTCTCTTTTTCCTTCCATCCAGACATCATACCTCATCCTCTCTTCATTTCTTTCCTTCTGGCTTTCATTGTCTATCACTCTGTGTGTGTGTGTGTGTGTGTGTATGTGTGTGTGTGTGTGTGTGTGTGTGTGTGTGTGTGTGTGTGTGTGTGTGTGTGTGTGTGTGTGTGTGTGTGTGTGTGTGTGTGTGTGTGTGTGTGATAGCCTGCTATTGATCTAGTTTAGTATGTGTGTGATTCTGTTTGCGTCTGTGTGTCTCTCTTCCGCCCTCATCCCTCCCACCGTTTTCCTTTCTAGCCTTGGTGCCTCATCCATCCTCGGTGCCAGACACACCAGGCTGACAGGGCCACAGATTGTTTTCTCTCCCGGAAGACACTCGCTCCTGTAGGAGATTTCTCAGTCAAGGAACGTCTCCTTCTGTGTGACATACGGTCGCATAGAGCCTTACTGGCACCCTCCTCCCTCATCACCCCCCATCCCTTTTTCCTACATTCTGATGCCCTGTGAGTGTGATAGGTAATCCAGACAGATGGTAATTCTCACGTAATAGGAACTCGGGTTCTGCTGGAACGAAACTTTTTTTTTTACTTTCATTGCTACTGAACCACCCATAGTGAAACAAGTAGAGATTTCGTCATTACATTACTGAAACTCTCCAGCTCAGACTGATGGATCTTCTATGTGGAGTTTTTTTTTTGTGTATTAATTTAACTTATTGTCCGCCCTCTCAAGAGAGGTTCCTTGATGTTGGTGCGGGGCTCTTGATCAAAGTAATCAAACGTATCATCTTCGTTCCATCGAATCTGATTACCTCCCATTCCACCAGCACTATAGTGAAGGTCGAATAGAATGAAATCCTATGGGTTTATGATTTCTTCCCTGATTAAAATTAAAAAAAGAAATAATAAAAGTAAATCGTCATGGTCAGGACTTTTTCTGGAACCGAAAATGAAGGATGTACTATAAAAAAGTATTGCAAATACAATTAATTTCATCAAAAGATGAAAATGCAAAAAAAAAAAAAAAAAAAAAAATTGAGCAAAGAAACTAGTTAGGAGAGAGAGGCTCAGGAAAAGCATTGTCTTCCCCCTCGCCCAGACACAGACTTTGATAAATCGCCTAAGTGTCTATGAATTACTAGTTGGGAAACATAATCGGAGGATAACTGTCCCAGACAGACTACAACAATAGATATAAACAAAAAAACAGACACCAGATGAGGGATAACTACAAACATTTCAAAGAAAACAAAGTTTATAGCAGAACTGTTATCATTACACCCAGGTCTAACGTGTAAAATACATAGAATTCTTAAATACACCGTATTCTGTGACTTACGTATAATATGAAAAGTCTTTGGCACCAATTCATGGATGTTATTTTTATAAATAATTTTGATTACCAATGAGGACTCTGGGCTAGAGGGTAAAAAAGTCCGGTATGATAATCCTTTTATTATATGAATTTAAGCTTTAAAATTATGGAATTGCTTCCGAAATACGTAAGTAATATCATAATAATATAATGTAATATAATATGTATGTAATATAATTAGAACAAGCGAAATGATGCTGTGCAATTCATCATGGAGGAGTGCAACAGAATCTACCCAGTTCAACGATCATTTTTGCTTCTGTTTCAGTAGCGCTTAGCAAAGTATTATACAATTGATATATAATTATAATCAGAAGTAACATCGTCTAAATTTTGTACCATCTGTATCATCAATAACATTATTATATTAACATTTAAAAAAATAATTCATAATAACTTGCTTCCTGGTGTTTGTGACTGCCTGGTCGTGCAGTCTTTCTATGTACATCTACTCTATAAGTGGTTGGGTCGTCTCATTGGTCTTCATTTTGAGTTCCGGGTCCCTCGCTCCTCTCCAATAACAAATTACATCCAGAATATGGCGCCTCCATCCGACAGTCGCTATTGTCAGTGGAAACCAGGAAAATCTATTCTCATGGTGAATGTCTTCAAAGCTCTGCATAAACAAAAATGTGCATCTCTATGTATATATACCATGAGTTTATTTTTCTTTATTTTAGGGATGAGATTATCCTTGAAGTTCGTGTTCTAGCGGAATTAATGACCCTCGTGTAGTCGCTAGGTTAAAATGTTATTAGAAACTAACTGTCAAAAATCATAAGGATACAAATAACGTATAAAAATACGGCTTTGTAGTCTTCGACGAAACAGATTGTCTGTGAGGAGTTTCCTTGTGTGTTAGGTCAAGTACATTATAAACTACTCTCGTGCATCACACCGACACCCACCATTTTTCAACCCAGTCACTTTATATCATACAAAAATCGGGAAGTCGCCGAAGCAGTGGAAAGGAACACAACACTTCCACTCTTCGTGTTATTGCATTTCTTGTCCTCCATTAGTTGTGAAAACATTGACTGTCTGCTGATGGGAAGGTGGTGGGAGGGTAATAGTGAGGGTAAGCGAGAAAGGAAGGAAGGAAGGCGAAGGGAATAAGAGGAAATGGGAGGTTGGGAAAAGGGATAAGTCTGTTCTATTCAGATAACCTAATGCACGGGTGCTGGAGGGTTGATTTGTTTTCATTTGGGCTGAGGCAAATGTGGTGATTGGCTAATGGAGATGGCCTTCTGTGTCCATGTTTTTACTTAGCTGGGATTGTACTTACTGGATAGAAGCTAATAGGGAACTTAGAAAATAGATGAGATCGAGGGAGAAAGAGGGAGACAGGAACGAGTGCGCTCTGGCCTATAACTCATCCATGATAAAATGCTCTCCTCTCCTTTAATATGTATCTTTACCTCGTCCCAGTGTATCTTAGCGACCCAAGCCAGCTAGGATATTGATGATGATGTGTGTGAGAGAGAGAGAGAGAGAGCTGGGCAGCACAAGTATTATTGGTGACGTTTTGACATATATCATCCTGTTAATGAAACAAAATGATAGAAGTTACAATAAGAGTAATTTACGTAAAACTCAAGCGTCAGTCACATTAAGCATTACTTTAAAAGTAAAATAAAATTATAAACACAAAATTATGATAAAAAACAAATTCCAGATTTTCCTGTTGGACCTCGTATAATCGTTCAGACAAGAAATTTTAGTTACACACCGGTACTGATGGAAACAACAAACGAAAAACAAACTTAATCAGAAAGAAAGAAGTTTGACGGAGAACTCATTGTCTCCAGTCGTCGGACATTCACTGAAGTGAAGGGAAAAAAGCTTTCCATTATAACCCACTGCCGGACTGAGCTGCTACGAATGACTAGGTTGTGAAGTTTGTTTTTGCTGCGTTGTGGTGGAAGTGGTCGCTGGAGGCGACCACAGCCCGGTCTAAAACGAGGCTTCTTGGTTGTAGCCTGGTCAGACATGCTGTTTGTGCTGGCTGCGGGCAGCACATAGTAGGCTTCACTGCTCTTCGTTTTGACTGACCAAGGTGAAGCAAGAGTTCTTAAAGTGGTGTTTTCTTTACCAGTGTAACACCTCGGTGGAGATGCCCTTGATGCCTTTGAGGGGTTCTTGATTCAAGGAACTGAACCTTCTTTCCTTAGATCGAACCTGATTTTCTCTCCTTTCTCAAACATTGTACAACCCCTACGGTTTTATCACTTCCCATTGTTTATGATAATTTACTAATGCAAGTTGTTGCACTTCATGTACACTGACACTTGCACACTGTCACACCTCGGCATGTTGAAGACTCTTACCCTGCCTCTTAACACTCTATATTGCTTTATAAAATATTCCAACGACATTACTTCTTAAATGCTAATTAGCCATTTTCTTGCATACGAGAATTCTTCATTAAGTAGTAAACATCCTTTGTAATATTTAATGATAAATTGGTTGGTTGATGAGTTTGGTATGGTATGTAAAAGAAGGAAATTAAAAGTGAATATAGGAAAGAGTAAGGTGATGAGGATAACAAAAAAATTAGGTGACGGAAGACTGGATATCAGATTGGAGGGAGAGAGTATGGAGGATGTGAATGTGTTTAGAAAAGTGATTGTGTCAGCAGATGGGTCTATGAAGGATGAGGTGAATCATAGAATTGACGAGGAGAAAAAGGTGAGTGGTGCACTGAGGAGCTTGTGGAGACAGAGAACTTCATTCATGAAAGCAAAGAGGGTAATGATTGAGAGTATAGTTATACCAACGCTCTTGTATGGGTGTGAGGCATGGGTTGTGAATGTTGCAACAAGGAGAAGGCTGGAGGCAGTGGAGATGTCATGTCTGAGGGCAATGTGTGGTGTGAATATAATGCAGAGAATCCGTAGTTTGGAAATTAGGAGGTGTGGGATTACCAAAACTATTATCCAGAGGGCTGATGAGGGGTTATTGAGATAGTTTGGACATGTAGAGAGGATGGAATGAAATAGAATGACTTCGAGAGTGTATAAATCTGTAGTGGAGGGAAGGCGGGGTAGGGGTCGGCCTAGGAAAGGTTGGAGGGAGGGGGTAACGGAGGTTTTGTGTGCGAAGGGCTTGGACTTCCAGCAAGCATGCGTGAATGTTTTAGGAGCGAATGGAGACAAATGGTTTTTAGGACTTGACGTGTTGTTGGAGTGTAAGCAAGGTAACATTTATGAAGGGATTCAGGGAAACCGGCAGGCCGGACTTTAGTCCTGGAGATGGGAAGTACAGTGTCTGCACTGTGAAGGAGGGATGTTAATGTTGCAGTTATATATCTGTAGTGTAAGCATGCCTCTGGCAAGACAGTGATGGAGTGAATGATGGTGAAAGTTTTTCTTTTTCGGGCCACCCTGCCTTGGTGGGAAACGGGCGATGTGTTAATAATAAAATAAAAAAATTTAGGAGTGGTAAGGTTAAAGTGGTAACATTCGCATTGTGGTTTTTATCAATGCTGACAAACGCGAATTTCAAGAAAAACTATAATTAAACAAAACCCTTCATTTTCATTTAATTATTACGATTACTGTATTCCTGTTTGACCTATTTAATGTTAGTGTTGAAATTTATATATTGGAAATAAGTAGGTTGATGCTTTTTTAATTGTAATTTAAAATTAATTTTTCGACCGTTTAACCTTAATACCTTGAGTTAGAGAACAGGCGTTAGTTATCGTCGTGAAAGTTAATTGAATATTATGGCTACTGTGTTGAAGAGGGCTTCATTTATAGGCCGAAATGCACACTGCTCCTCTTATCTTGATATATTTTCTCCGTGTGACCTCGTTTGTGTCAATGACTAGTGTTCATTATGGGATTGTGTTCTTCATAAACATTAATACTTATGAAAATCGTCCCGAACAGCTGTAAATTCGTGTGAAACTGGTCGAGAAGAGAATCCTTTTGACGCAGTAGCAGTATCCAGTCCTGCTGACTGCGATCTTTCTCTGCATATACCCGCTTGTTTCTGCGTGGTGCATTGATATATAAATATATATATATATATATATATATATATATATATTATATATATATATATATATATATATATATATATTTCTTAGTCTCAGCCATCTCTCCTTCCCTGAGGTGCCTCCATCACGCTGGTAGTAACGAGGTTGACGCTGCAGGAACTATCTCCGTTATGGTGGCGATTTGTCTCTCCTGTAATTGCTGCCACTTGTGCTCATTCCCATCTTGTTACCTCGTGATGATGACCAAGCTGGCCAGCCGCTCCGGGATACTCCTTGCTCGGGATTTTTTGAATTCAAGTATCTGTAATATTTTCCTTTTTCTTCTTGTATTTATTTTGTTCTCTAAACTATTTTTTTTATTATTTACTTGAATTGTATAACTCTTTAATGTCATTAGATGTGTTTTGTTATTCATTGTCCCTCCTCTCCTTTTTGTTAGTGTGACTTTGTAAATGGTCCAAGTCGGACCGAAACGTCGTCGTAAGCTCCTCTCTCCTATGAACGGGTTATTTGTGTATTGTTCCAGTCACGGTATTGTGCCTTTTTATTATTCATTGTCTTCTTTAAGTATTTCCTAGTTTTTCTCGATGTTTCGTCATTCTTGTGACCTTAAGTTCTGTCATTCATGTGTTTTATGCTTACATGAAGTCTACCTGAAGGTTATTCCGGGGGTAAACGACTTCGCGGCCCTGTCCTCGACCAGACCTTCCGGTGGATCAGGGCCTGGTCAACCAGGCTGTTACTGCTGGCCGCACGCAATACAATGTACGCACCACAACCCGGCTGATTGGGTACTGGCTTTAGTTATCCTACCTGGAGTCTACCTGGAGGGCATTCCGGGGATCAACGTCCCCGCGGCCCTGTCTATGACCAGGCCTATGACCAGGCCTATGACCAGGTCTATGTCCAGTTCTTTTTTAAAAACAACCAGTGGTGTATTGGTAATTCTTCTTATGTATGAGGGGAGATTGTTGAACAGTCTTGGGCACCGTACACTTATTGTATTTTCTCTGGGGTATTTTCACTGGGGTATTTTTCACTTTCTGCCTAGTCTTTTGCTTTCGTAAGAAGTGATTTCTTTGTGCAAATTTGGGACTAATCCCTCTAGGATTTTTCCAGGTGTAGATTATGTATCTTTGTCGCCTCGGTTCCAGAGAGAGAACAGGTCAAGGAACTTCAAATGCCCCCAGTAATTAAAGTGCTTGAAAGCTGGCCCTCCCTGCTATTTGTCATTCATGGTTGCGGCGCCTGCTGACCCTCCCTGCCTGCTGTTTGTCACTCATGGCAGTGGTGCCTGCTGGCCCTCCCTACTACTGACTTATCGTTGCAGTTCACAAAGTTGTCAGGACTGTGAGGAGACACAGTCCATCTGATAAAGGTAAAAGTTCTTTCACTCCACAGAGAGACTGGAGTCTGGCATCTGACCGTCGTGGTATCCCAGTGATCTCTGCTGCTGACACTACATCACTGTGTAAAGGATTATCGTCTTCATACATATATTCCAGAAAGGTATCGATAGTAGTAGTCGAGCCTGGAAATTTTGAGCAGCAGATGAGTTGCAACATTCTCCAGGGGCTTATCACATGTGGGTTTAGCGCTTCCCTATGATTGCAATATAATCCCTCGCATGGAGACCATTGGATGAGAATGATATACTTCAAAGCCAAGATATGTATACTTCTTTAAATAATATCAAACTTCAAACTCTGTGCTATACATATATTGTGAGACTTGAAAATAATAGTGAATAAAATTTAAATTATATTCTTATTTTTCAATTTCCTCTCTTAGATTTAGAATACAAGGGAGGCCAACAATAATTTCAGGGGATAATACTCTTGTATCGGGATTTCCAGTTGGCTTGGTTGCTGTCTTGCATAAGTACGTAAAATGCATACATAACGATCTCGATCCTAAATTGCAAAATTCCTCACGTTTACCACAAAAACTTTTTTGAGAAATCAAGTTTATCTCACGATAATTTGCCTACAGGATGTGGCATCAAGAATTTTACGTCTGAGCTCAGAGTTTGGAGAGCCAACTTACAGGCACTGCTGGGAGTAGCTTGCCCTGGCACTCACAAGACAGGCACTGCTTTGGTAGCTTGCCCCGGCTCTCACAAGACAGGCACTGCTGGGGTAGCGTGTCCTGGCACTCACAAGATAGGCACTGCTTGGGTAGCTTGCCCCGGTTCTTACAAGACAGGCACTGCTGGGATTACTTGACCTAGTTTTCACAAGACAGGCACTGCTGGGATAACTTGACCTTTCATTCACAAGACAGACACTGCTGGGATAACTTGACATGTCCCTGGAAAAAGACTGCTGAAGTTGTGTCATGACTTTATAATTTAAAAAATGAACATTTCTAAATATTTACAAAAAAACATATTTCTCTTTTCCAGTTGTATGCATTGGGAATGAGACAATCAGGTTTAACTCAAGGAAGGGAGGGTAGCTGAAATTGCTGGCATCAAGAGCCGTTCACTAGCATCAAGGCACGTTTGATGACAGTCTTATCCAATACATTATGAATACATTCACTCTATAACCTTAGTAGACATTTAAGATGACCCTAAAGACCCATCATAAAATCAGAGAGACGCTATGGTCTCCCCAGACTATCAAGACGTTTATATTGTTTCATGGAGTATCAATAAGACTTTATGATCCCAGTAGACTATCAAGAAGACTGTATGGTCCTATGGACTATCAAACAGACTGCATGATCCCTATGGACTATCAAGAAGATTTTATGATCCCTGTGGAGAAAATTCTCCAAAGGAGGGGGGTATGCGCCCTTACTACCCTTGTTAAGGGCCCTCATCCTTTCCTCCCTTAGGAAAGGGCCAGAGGAGGCGTGTCCGGCTGAGAAAAACAATTTAATACAAACCAGATGTACTGACAACAGTGTGTCACGAATTGTGCTGACCACAGCACCACGAGGCACCTCGTGGCTGCACGAGGCTGCACGAGAGGTCAGATTGAATAGGGGCTCCGTAGAGGTCATACGACGCGATGGGTCATACGACGCGAGGCGACATAACTCAACAAAGACATTAGTCGTATGCGTCCGTTATTCTAATTTAATCTCCACTAACGTCGGGAAATCAGATAAAAACTCTGTTCCAGCGCGTTTAGTGAAAATCGCGGTATATTCAGAAGTGTGCGCAGCTTCAATTTACTGCAAGACAAACGTAGAGACAATCGCAAGTGAATTCCATCGAAACAAGACGCTGACTTCAGCGGCATTCTACAATCAAGACAGCATTTCCGCCGTATATGGTGGAGCCAACACCATCGCTCAAAGTTACACGAGCAAGGTATGGTTTTATGTTCTTGTCAAACAGGGGACTGCGCAGTTCTTGTAGTCAAGAACATGAAAATTTACCTATTGACGGCGGTTATGCGTGGACTTTTAAGTCCAAACACGTGAGTGTAAATTCAGTCTGGAGTTAATGACTGAAGACATGAACATACGCTCCTTTAGGGGAAATAATTATACTCACTTGATGTTTGCCTTACAGCCCTGTGGAGAATGAGGCCATAGATGGATCCCCTGAGAAGGTGTTGGGGACAGCTGCGACATCTTGGATTCATCAATAAGCTAAGTAGCAAGCATAGTTCATTTTTATCGTAGGAGCTCATACCTCCACAATCCCAGCGGACAAGAAGACTTCATAGTCCCAGTAGATAAAGATGCCTTTATATACTCCAAGAAATAAGGAGAAACTAAGATGCATCGCTAATGGAAGCTTTTCCCTTGTGGATTTAGCGCTTAGTTTTAATTATAAAATAATAATAATAATGGGAGCTTTATCACTCACCTCTGCTAGGAGACAAAACTATTAGAAGAGGCAGCCATGAATCGGCGTTCTTGCTTAACAACCAAATTAGCTTGAGCTCGGGATCCCCCAAGGCAGTAAAACGGCTAATCTCACGGACCAGAAGGCTCGCATGAAATGGGATTTGACGACGGCTTGCAGACTAATTAGAAATGATGCTCTACCCTCGTGCTGCCCGTCATTCTCTTGTTTTTCTTTCTCATTATTCGTTCATCATGCCACACTCCCACAAAGACGACTCTCTCTCTCTCGAGGACATCCAGTATAGTGATGCCCAGCGCTCTTCCTTTCTTTTTTCTTCCTAAGTAAATAACAGAGTTTGCCCAGTAAGTTCAATATCTGGATCTTTGATGATGGAATACTAGTTAGAATCACTGAACCAGTGAAATAAAATAAAAAAAATACTGCAATAAATATCTTAAGTCTGTTTTACACGATATGTTAACTGATAGGTGCATAATTCAGTATAAGTATTCTGATAGTTGTTTTAATCTTGAGCTCTATAGAATACATGAAACTCAAAAACAACATAGACTACGGCCTCATTTATCCTGGTAATTCAAAGCAACTAAACTAATATCCCAATGTTCTATCGCTCTAAGTTTCAATTAATTTCCTTCATCTGAAGCATCACTGACAAATTCACAATACTTGCGCAATGAGCGGATGGCACTGCCCATATGGACAGTGCTCTCCTTAGTCATCCTCTCTGATATAACAGCGTTTATGAGATTCTCAAGAAAATGCCTCGCTGACTTAGAAAACCTTAAAAAAAATAGTCATATCAAAGCTAGCGTCATTCTGTATTTCCATACTATGTTTATCTTGCCATATGTGATCAAGATTTTTGACAAGTTTCGCCGTCCTATCTCTTGAGAGAAGATGCCTAGATGACGGTGAAGCGATCTTCAACAAAGGAGGTGAACCTATATTCCTTGAATCAAACCTGATTACTTTCTATTGCACATGAGTAATATGATCACTAAAGGTTTAGCGCTTTACCCTGATTAATAAGAATACTAATCTTCTTCCCACAACAGAAATAATTTTTTTATAATTTCTTTGGATGATATCTAATAGACACAAGCCATTCTTGAAGTCGAATTGATGTCCCGGTCGTGCATAAAGAATTTGTGGTTTCCTGTCATTCACTGCATCACCTGACGAAGAGAGAATAGAATTCTTAAGGAATACCTGTACAAACGTGCCAGGGTACATAATCGCAGATTTCCCAGGAGCAAATCACAGAATTGTGGACGCCTCAATGCCGCTACGGCCCCACCTTTGACACACACTCCCTCTTTGACTTTCTGACAGCAGCAGATTTATTACACAAACTTTGATGGTACGTACTTCCTTTAGCACTAGTCACAGCCCTTTCTAACTCTACCTCTGTTATCCTCTCTATCCTCAATAGTGTCTAAACAAGCATGCACACCCTGCCCTGCATAGCTGTATGACTCTTGTGGGGTTTTTGACAATAATAATAATAATAATAATAATAATAATAATAATAATAATAATAATAATAATAATAATAATAATAATAATAATAATAATAATAATAATAATAATAATCAGTCCCGCTACCTCAGCTTATACTGAGTGGAAAAGCATTTACGGTGAAGGTGGTACCTGGTCAGCAAGATCTGAAGTATTTATATTCCAATAATTGTCATACAAGGAACAATCATCGGAAGTAATTAGCCACAATGCAGTGACCCAAAATAATGAGTATCTTGGTAAAGTGTGGAGATCTTTGAGAAGCAGCAGAAATAGTATCATCCTATTATAACCTTAACCCTGATGCCTTTTACCTGGTTTAGAAAGATCTCATCGACTCTCCAAAATCTTTATATCAATAGAATGTCTGTCAAGCATAGTTGCATAAGCTAGCTTCAGAAACTTCTTCAAAGAAACTCAAGCTTCTTTTGGAAGTGAATTTCATGTTTGTGATCAGTGTCTGGAAATTTACTCTGCACTTTTCTTCTCTCCTGAGGTTATTGGAATGTGTGTTGACTAATCAAGAACATCAGTTTTATGCTCTCTTACCCTTTATGTCAGTGAGCTGTGTGTGTGAAAATTATAAGTAGACGGGATCCACCTCTAGGTACAAGTTTGGGGACCTATAGCCTCGGAGAAATAAATGTAAAGGCTTCTAGGAAAAACCTGAGGCTGTTTGAATATTCTACTTCTCCTACTACCCCATTTTTTATGCATAAATATATATAGGGGGAGAAAGATGTCCAAAAATTCAGTGGAAGTTGCTATAAAATTCAGCGAGAAGAGATTAGTTTTTCGGTAAATGCATTCATGTGTTAGAGAAGTAAAGGGGAGACGGAGTGATGCTGGGGTAGAGATCCCACAGCCAGGCAGAGGAGCAAGATGCTAAGGACAGCGAGAGGGAAGATGGATGGAGAGAGGGAAGGAAGGGGAGGGGAAAAACACCCAGACTGTGACAGACACGGTTTTCTGATCGTTAATATTGTCTAACAGAGGTGAGAGAGACAGAAAATGAGAGAGAGAGAGAGAGAGAGAGAGAGAGAGAGAGAGAGAGAGAGAGAGAGAGAGAGAGAGAGAGAGAGAGAAAGGAGAGAGATGAAAAGAGATATGGAGAATTGCTCACACAGTTGACACCAAAAATGTGTGAAAAATAGCTAAGGAGATTCAGAATAAGATTAATGTTAGTGGAAAAGTCTTGGCAGTATTTTATTTTTGCTTGTTGCATAAAACGCTATGCACGCAGACCTGTAAATGTGTCATTATATTGTCTTCAAAGCTTGTATGCAAATGAAATGATAAACTTGTAAATAAATAATAAATCTGTTAGATAAATAAAAAATAAATAGAAGCATTGATTTTTGTAAACCCTGCAACCACAATTAGGTGAATTAGGTGAGTACACACACACACACACACACACACACACACACACACACACACAATATATATATATATATATATATATATATATATATATATATATATATATATATATATTAACGACATCCAGTCAATTAACTGAGCCTTGATGCTAGCGAGGTAACGAGGAGGGGAAGGAGGATCTTAATCCAAGGCACCGGACTAATCTTTCCATTCTCTGGGAACTGTATTTCCCTACGGGTTTAACGCTTCTCCCCCCACCCCCGCCGATGGCAATAAAATGAGTCGCAAGGGGGTGCAGGATAACTAAGTTTCCTTAGATCAAGAGCCCTTCCTCTGCTATACTGGAAGATCCTAAGGACTTGTATTACATGACTTTTTTCCATTAATATTATTATTATTACTATTATTATTTAACTTAATTATATTATTACTACTATTATAATAATAGTAATAATTATATTATTACTATTATTATTTAACTATTAATTATGTTATAATTACTATTATTATTTCACTATTAATTTTGTTATTATTATTAATTATTATTATTGTTATATTTCCTGGGAAGCATCTTCGCCTTAAGAATGGTAATTAATCAGGTTTTATTGAGGAAAAAGAGGACGGCAGCTCCAATTCCTTAGATCAAGAGACCTTCCCCAGCATCACCGGCCCACTTATCCACCTCTTCTTGAAGGGCTGAATATTTATTTTTATTGGAAAATTATCACTTTATATATTTAGGATCTATTTTTTTTTTTAATATATTCCACATTTTGTTGTTCAGTGTGTGTATGTAAAAGTTTGACTAAATAAAAGTTTGACATTGATGAAGGCACAGCATCATAGTTGACCACTCGGCAGTTTACAATGACTGTAACATTATTTCATCATGTCGAAATTTATCATTACTTTCTTTCTCATACGAATGTTAATTGTTGTGAAAGTGAGAGTGACGTGAGCTGAATAACTTATAACACGCAAGACTGAGGTTGTGAATGTGACTCCGCTGTTAATTAAACTCTATGGCCTACCCATGTAGGCCTACTCGCCCAACAAATTTTAAATTTCGGTGTTTCCACTTGACTGCACACATTGTTTGGATGACATCACTCTCCCACCTCACGTCTCACCACTATATATATGTGCACTCTTTCTCTCCCCCTCGCCAAAGCCTCTAGTTCACTACATGCTTGACTGTCCTGCGACGACGTCCATCCGCCGCAGGCACTTCCCTATGGCACCTGGGGATCTGACCCGCGAGGACAAAGCAGCCCGGCTGGTTTACCTGGCCACCCATGACTTGGAGACACTGCTCCCAGTCCTAGCCACCCACCGCCCCTCGATGACGACGCCGGAGAACCCCGACGACGACCAAGACTACCCACTACAGCTATTCTATCTCTCACTTCCTTCTTTCTTATCCCCCCATCCTTCTTCTTCCTATGTAGGTAGAACCACAGCCTGATGCCTAGCTTCCACCCATGTCAAGACACGTCTGCTGGGAATACAAGACTCCGAAGTAGAAGATGCGACGTCAGAAGACACTCCCCACCATGGGGAGCCACAGCAAGAGAAAAGAAGAAGTCAACCCCCACCCGGGGGCCCCCAAGAAAGAAGACAGAAGAAAGAAGATGACCGACACCCTCTACCCAGGGGGTCAATGCCGGGTCACCATTTGGAGAAGAACCGGGCCGGATGTACCGGCGAACATACAACAACAACAATCCCCCTCGCCCCATCCGGGACCGGTAAGCCAGCTGAAGGCCTCTGTCAGATGACCAAAAGCTCCAACTGCGGATCACCAATGACTAAGACCTACGCCAGGAAACACTTGTCATGTTTCCTGAAGACAATACCTAACCTAATCTTATCTCATCTCTGTGAGAAATGATTAAGATCCTGAGAGGCAAAACGTCTTTTCAGTTAAGTGACATAAACCAAATATTGCGTCTTAGTAACATACTTGTTGGTATATAACGCAGTTGACGTACAAATTATTGCGTTTCCGTAACATTTCTCAACTAAGAGAGAGAGAGAGCGGGAGAGAGAGAGAGAAAGAGAGAGCGAGAAGACGGACGAATGTAGGAAACAGAAGCTGTCAGCACTATGGAGAGGCATTTTTGAGCCACAGTACAGACCAATACAAAAGAAAACAACCTTCCCAATTTCCTGCCTGTGTCGCATCGTCAGAAATACGAGCTCAGTGATTGCCTTTAGGTCGTAAGGGGAGAGGGGCAAAAATCGAGAGGCCAGGGGCAAGAGGTAGAGGGTAAGAGTGAGTCAAGGGACACAAATTAGGTCCATCACAGTGTTCTAGCAACCATTCACGAGGTCAGTACTCGATAATATAATATTATTAATATTTTTATTATATTACTTATTGTTATTATTTATATATTTGATAATTCTTCGAAGACATGATAAAGCTTTCCTGGAGCTACTTTCTCTGTCTTCTTAATTGTCGGGAAGCTATTTCGTCCAGGTCATTGTAAGAGGTTAGGTACTGTTTCCTGATGCGGGTCTTAGTCAGATGATGACCCGCAGCTGGAGCTTTTGGTCATCTGACCGAGGCCTTCCGCTGGCTTACAGGTCCACCCCTTTAAAAATTAGGGTCATAGTTATAACCATTTCTAGTATTCATTGTAAGATAGTCTTCGGTCGTTATTACCTTATCCTGAATAACTTATACAACAAAATTGGTTCACAAATATGCACGTTATATATATATATATATATATATATATATATATATATATATATATATATATATATATATATATATATATATATATATATATATATATATATATATATATATATATATATATATATATATATATATATATATATATATATATATATATATATATATATATATATATTAAAGTAACAACAACTTCAGTACTTCAGCAAAAATATAACGTATATTTACAGAAAATGCGGAACAAGTTTTCCTTTTTTTTTTAACAGATAGATAAATGTGAGTTCTCAATATTAATCCGACAATAATAGCGACAGTGAGAATATAAACAATGCATTTTTAAACCTGATCCCAAACAAGAGCGGTCGCCATGGTAGCGTTTAGGGGGTAATCTCAATTGCAACTGTGTATAATGCGCAGGTAGTCTGTGATACCCATGCAAGTTCAAATGACCGAAATATCACACTGCTACAATATAGATTTTGATCCTCTAAATTGCTACATAAAATAGGGATTTATTGAAAATGCGTTGCACAACTGCCTAGCCTGAATGTTGAAATGTTGAATATATATGTCGATTTTTGTTTATTTTAATAATAAATTCAAAGCGAGAAATAGTTCACTGTGGGCATTCACTGTTTTGGCAACGTAGCGATTAGTTAATACAATAGTAACTGTGTACAGTCGTTACTTAATTTAGAAGTGAGGCATTGTTGTTTTAAACTCACACAGTGGGTACCTAGAGTTTCTCAGTACAATTGTAAGGTTACTCAACTGTTTGAATGTGAGATTGGTATGAGATGCGAAGATTAATATACTCAGTAATTAAGTCGAATTCCGAGGAAAGTAATTTAATGAATACAACCGATAATTTACCTATGTAAGGTATGTTTATGTATGAAAAAATATATATATATATATATATATATATATATATATATATATATATATATATATATATATATATATATATATATATATATATAATGGATGAGGATTCAAACCGAGTCATGGTGTGTTGCCCTATTGTTAACACGAAGGTAACAATAGGGTGATCTTACACAAAACAAGTCTGTGACATGGTTGTACCAGGCGCCACCCTCTGTAAGACCCTTTTCATACATCTCAGTACATTTTTTCTCATACCTCTTAAGGCCATATGATCCATAAACACAATATAAGTCGTAATGAACGACTGTCAATTATTAAACAGATGAATGGATGGGGAGTTGAATTGAACTCCTTGTGAGTGGAAGGCCCTGCCCATGTATGTATGCGAATAAATTCATACATCCATACATACATACTGTATGAATGCATGGATTGATGGATAAATACTCATAACTCACATTATAATATAATGTCAGCAACCTGCAGCTCATTTTCCCACATGATACTTAGGAGGAATCCTCAGTGCGGCCTTTTGTTCCCCAGGCTTCGCTATCCTCCGTTGGATTTAATGAGTTGTGAATTAATTATGAAGGTAAAAACCAATAGAGACTATATCTCATTTCCGCTGGCTGCTCTTTGTGGAGAGAGAGAGAGAGAGAGAGAGAGAGAGAGAGAGATACAGCTACTGTTTTATCCACTGGAACTTGATGCCGTAAGTCTTAAGAAAGATATGAAAGCAACGACACACACACTGTACAGTTTACACTGTGTACGTCAGACCCATATTGGAGTATGCAGTACTAGTATGGAGCCCACATTTGGTCAAACACGTCAAGAAATTAGAGAAAGTGCAATGAGAGAACTTGAAAAGGTGGATAATGACAGGATGTTTCAGAGATGGGACACAGCAAGTAGAAAACTCAGGTGAGTCACTGGGATGTCAGGAAGTATTTCCTCGATAGTAGAGTTGTCAGGAAGAGGAACAATCTGAAGAGTGATGTAGTGGAGGCAGGATCCATACGATAAAGCTCATGGAACATCAAGAGAGTGGACCTAGTAGCGACCAGCGAAGAGGCGGGGCCAGGAACTATGACTCGACCCCTGCAACCACAAATAGGTGAGTGTACATACCTCTCTCTCTCTCTCTCTCTCTCTCTCTCTCTCTCTCTCTCTCTCTCTCTCTCTCTCTCTCTCTCTCTCTCTCTCTCTCTCTCTCTCTCTCTCTCTCTCTCTCTCTCTCTCTCTCTCTCTCTCTCTCTCTCTCCTGATATAGCATGTCGAGAAACTGGACAAACCGTAGAGGTTTACAACAAGACATGTACCTGTGCTAAGGTGAAAGAGCTGCGAGGTCAGACCAAAGGCAGTGAACCTCACGACTTTGGAGGACAGAGCACTCACTAAAGACGTGATAGCTACATACAAAATGCTCAGAGCATTGGATAGACCGCTGGTGAAGTGGAGAACAGTTACTTGAGAGTTGGAAGCTAAAGACACGGATGAGTCATGTATGCCAGAAAGTTTTTTCGTTTCAAGGTTTCCAGGAGGTGGAAAGACCTGAAAGATTAACTAGTGGAGGCAGCTTTATACCCAAGAAGAGGTATGACAGGGCCCATGGGACAAGATGGGAGCAGACTAGACAAGAGGCAAGTTAATAAGAAGCAGGTCCTTGAACAAAAGCTAGACCCCCCCTTCAATTATATATAGGTGGTTCCAATATTTAGGCGAGTACCCAAGAGCTTAAAAGCAAAAATGAGAGGACTCTATACAGAACACATCAGAGACCTGACGCAATACCTGCTATGCGTTGTATTTCATTCGTTCCTTTATGGTCACTAAAATGGAACTGCAGGACACAGAACAAAATTACTTTCGCTAATTATAGGATGAAGTAAACTTGTACTTCGCTCATCTGGTTCACAGAACTTCGCAAATAAAGTGAACGAAAAATATTACAAAGGAGGAGTATTCGACGCTTAAAATAATTTGTTGACGATAATTTTAGCATGTTTTCACTAACGTTGCTAACAACGTAATGCGATTGTTGCTTTAAGAAACCTTTATGATTTATCTAAGGACTTCCAAGTGAGTGTAATGCGTGTTGAGTGCTGTAGCAACCTCAGAAAAGTCACGCGAACCTTACGTGTGCATGTGTGATAACACATAACAATACGATAAGACCAACACATGTACCCTTACTTACACATACTGTTCATAAGACTGACATATGTCAATAAAGAAATGACTTTTCTGAATTCCTGCGAGTCGTAAAGAGGGAAATAATAAGAGTGGGGGGAGGGTTATTGACGATTGTGGTGAGCCACTAAAACTAGAGGGCAAGAAAGGATGATGTAAATATATTTGCAGCGTTGAAGGAAGGTAGTTGTAATGTTTACACAGCATTGGAATGAGATGCAAGAGAAGGTACCATTTGCTACAATCACTACAATCACTCTTTTGTTACTACAAGTAGGTAATAAAGAATATGTAAAAGCAAAATGATAATCACAAACACACACACACAATCGGTCTGTTATATACGTTATTTAAAACACAAAGTTTCCCTTATCGCTGGGAAGCTCAGCCCCCTCAGACGAAGCTTGACATACTAGACCCGACACTTGTCACACATGGGAGTATTCCGGAGACAACTTTAGCTCTCGCTTCGACACCTCCAGCTTATACAAGATGACAACAATGCGAGGATGCAACAGTATCATCACAACGAGATGTTCGTGGTGTTGGCAGAAGGAAGAGTACGAAGGGTCACCTTACTGCCCTTTCATAACCTCTCTTTTCGTTCCTAACAAGAATTTAGTAGCATTCTATTATTTCCCCCTTTCACGGCCTTTTTTTTCCTAGTTAACAACGAGAAAGGGATTGCTATTCTATCACCACTTTTCACTGCCTATGTATTTAGGTCAACAGAAAGGCGATGTTCCTGAATTTCGACCCCTTTTACGATGGTGATAGCAAATTGGTGGTACATTTTCACCCATTTCAAAGCCATTTATATTTTAGGTCACCAAAAATATTATGTTGTTAGCATTATTATTATTATCATATGCAGTTTAATGCGCTAAACAAATTGAATTCATACAGCACCCAGGGAACAATAGATAATAAGGCTTAATGTAAGGGGAGAGACCCCCTTCAATTCCTTGAATCAAGAGCCCATCAACAACAGCAATGTTTGTTGTTGCTGGCAGCATGTGCAACCTCTCTTCTCTCTCTCTCTCTCTCTCTCTCTCTCTCTCTCTCTCTCTCTCTCTCTCTCTCTCTCTCTCTCTCTCTCTCTCTCTCTCTCTCTCTCTCTCTCTCTCTCTCTCTCTCTCTCTCTCTCTCTCTCTCTCTCTCTCTCCTCTCTCTCTCTCTCTCATTTATCTCTCTTCTCCTTCTCTTGTTCCTCTTTTTCTTCTATGATAATCTCCTACTCCTCTCTTTCTCCACCCCTTGCACCTTTCTACTCATTTACACGCTTCCATGCCCGGTTTTCTATAATGTAATTTCCCGATACACCCTCTTACCCACACTTCCATGCTACCCACACCCGTACTACACATCCAGTCAACACCCACCCACAAATAACCACACCCTCACCCCTCATACTTAATCACAAAAATCCACACTCACCCACTCTACATCCAACCTACAAAATGTATACACACCCTCCCTCACCATATATACATACCGACGACCACTCTATACACCCACCCACACACACACACACACACACACACACACACAAAGTCATGAAGATCGGAGAAGGACAAAGAAGATCGCTGACAGAGTACAGGCTAGGTGGACAAGGGCTACAAACTTCGGCAAAGGAGAAAGACCTTGGGGTGAGTATAACGCCAAGCTACGTCTCCGGAGGCACACATCAACCAGATAACTGCGGCAGCATATGGGCGACTGGCAAACCTAAGATTAGCGTTCCGTTACCTAAACAAGGAATCGTTCAAGACACTGTACACCGTGTACGTCAGGCCCATACTAGAATATGCAGCACCAGTCTGGAACCCACACCTGGTCAAGCACGTAAAGAAACTAGAGAAAGTGCAAAGGTTTGCGACAAGGCTAGTTCCACAACTCAGGGGTCTGTCCTATGAAGAAATGTTGAGGGAAATAGGACTAACAACACTGGAGGAAAGAAGGGTCAGAGGAGACATGATAACGACATACAAAATACTGCGGGAATCGACAAGGTAGACAGGGACAGGATGTTCCAGAGAGGGAACACAGAACCAAGGGGACACAACTGGAAGCTGAAGACTCAGATGAGTCAAAGGGATGTTAGGAAGCATTTCTTCAGCCACAGAGTAGTCAGGAAGTGGAATAGTCTAGAGAAAGATATAGTGGAGGCAGGAACCATACATAGTTTTAAGACGAGGTATGATAAAGCTCATGGAGCAGGGAGAGCAGAGACCCAGTAGCGGACAGCGAAGAGGAGGGGCCAGGAGCTGATTCTCGACCCCTGCAACCACAATTAGGTGAGTACACACACACACACACACACACACACACACACACACACACACACACACACACACACACACACACACACACACACACACACACACACACACACACACACACACACACTCACACACACACACACACACACACACACACACACACACACACACACACATCAACCTCATCGCCACCTGCTCAACACCACTGGCTGGCTAATGGCAGGGCAGTAAAACTAGGTAGCAGAGGTGGGAAGATAGCATTCACACGCCACTTCCCAAGATTGCTTCAGCCTGCCAAACGCTGCTACCATTAGTTGCTTGTTAACTATATCGTGTAGAACTGTAGATCGACCCCTCCCATTGTGCGTGTACTCGCTTGTTTCGCCTATCTTGGTCACGGGGTGTCGAGTCTCGGTTCCTGGCCCCGCCTCTACTTGTTTCACTAGCTTCTGATGAGAGAATGATGATCTGAAGAATTATTGTTATTCTCCCTTTATTCTGATCCAATATAACAACAATAATAATAATGTCACCTGCCTGATACCTGTTCATTACTAGTCAAGGATACTTTAATTCTTAATAAAGATATTAAAGTAAATTCAAAGAATGCACTTCCGTAATACCACGTAATACCACGGACCAAATTTGTTATTCTGCTGTGGCCTAGAATTCATATTAAAGATAAACACAATTTCTTAACTCTCTTTCGTCATGAATGGCGGCTTTAAGACGTCAAACTCTTTAGCATGAAGGGAACTCATTTTGAAACTAGTGCCCTGATGCGTGACACACGTCGAAAACGTTCTCAAAAAATATATATACTGTAGTAAAAACGAAATTTAAAGTAATTACAAGGCCGTTAACAAATATATATATATATATATATATATATATATATATATATATATATATATATATATATATTCATGTCCCGAATAGGTAAAAACTTGCGATTTTGGCTTAAATAGCAAAGCTCTTCTTGCCGAATAAGGCAAGCGAAAATTTATATATGCAATACACAAATAACAATACACAAGTAAATTACAAAAATACTGACGAGTCTCGGCACCAGTGTTGTAAATGGTTAGAACACAGCAATGAATATTACGAGAAAACACTGCTCTGCATGCCTTCATATTTTCTAAATATTTAGGAGATGGTTCATAGTAATATCAAGGCTGGTTCAGGCACCGACAATTGTGCGTTGATTCTGACAAACGTTTGTAGTACTAAAGTGAGAAATGAATCATTTTTTATGCAACCTTGTAATTATTTCCTGTAACCTGGTGCATGTGAAATGTGTCCACTCACTTTCATTTCTCCGAGGAATGTGTTTATGGTTGCAGAGGTCGAGTCATATCTCCTGGCCCCGCCTTTTCCCTGACCGCTACTAGGTCCTCTCTCTGCTCCAAGGGTTTTATCGTACCTGTGTATGTGTGTGTACTCATATATATGTACTCACCTATTTGTGGTTGCAGGGGTCAAGTCTGAGCTCCTAGCCAAGCCTCTTTGTTGGTCGCTACTATTTTCACTCTCTCTTGGCTTCGAGAATCGTATAGCACCTCTTCTTAAAACTGTGTCTCGATTCTACTTCTACCACGTCATTCTTCGGGTTGTTCCACTTCTTCACTTCTCTGAGACTTCTCTGATATTCCTGCTTGCTCCTCTAGCCTTTATTCCGGTCTTTTGTGCGATACTGTGTCAAAACATTCCTACAGTCCAAGAAAATGCAGTCTACCCATTCCTCTTTTGTCTTACTTTGCTACCTTGTCTTCGAATACCAGTTGATTTGTGAAACAGGATTAACCTTATCTAAATCCGTGCTGATTGTTATTTATGAACTCTCTTGTTCGTAGGTGCTCCACCACTCTTCTCTGAAAATATTCTCCTTAACCGTACATGCTATACATATCAGTGATACTGATCTGTAGTGTATCGCTATCTGTCTGTCCCCTGTCTTGAAAATTGTACTCGTGGGAGTGGCTGAAATTGTATCTATTAATTTATAAGAAAAAAATAAAAAGTTTCTGTTTAACAATATTTTGTGTACATGAAATTCATTAAAACAGAGAGAGAGAGAGAGAGAAGGAGGGAGAGAGAGAGAGCAAAGCCTACTAACACTGATAGTTCTCTCAGTCAATGATCCCATTAGCAGCAGATCAGGACGTCGCTCTGAATAGTAATTACAGATGTGTATGATCCTATGGGGATTTAAGAGGCTTGGGCCTCAGGTGTCTCCTCTCTTCACTGTTCATTAACGGGAGACGGCGATTCATGATAGAGAATAATGCTGAGCTTCAGGAACCCTTGGCGGAGGACGTCGAATTCCTCTCAGTTCTTGCTTAGAATTGAAAATTTCTTTCGTATGGAGAAGATTTACAGCTACGTATTACACTCTTAATACATTCGGTATACTGTGTTAATGCGGGAATGTCTCACATTAAAGAGTATATAGTTTGGTCTCGGTAGAGGAAGACGTGAAAGAGGTGGTTGAAACGAATGAATATGGAATGCAAGGGAAGGAGAGTGGATGGGGTTCAGTCTTCAGCCTTAAATATGGGAGATTGGGTTAGCCTTCAGGACTAGGGTAGCTGAACCATTCCTCTGGTGGAGAGGTCATTAAAGATATGCGGAATAAAAAACAATTGGCTTTAGACTAGGGTCGTGAATTCTTAACCACTTGCAGGAACTCCGTCATTACTACCTAACAATCTTACAGAGGGCTAATTCAGTTAATGTTCTTCAGTATAGTTGTGTAAACATATATATATATATATATATATATATATATATATATATATATATATATATATATATATATATATATGTGTGTGTGTGTGTGTGTGTGTATGTATGTGTGTGTGTGTGTGTGTGTATGTGTGTGTGTGTGTGTGTGTGTGTGTGTGTTGTGTGTGTGTGTGTGTGTGTGTGTGTGTGTGTGTGTGCATATACACGTGTGTGTGGGAGAGAGACTGAATGTATGTTTTTTATGCTTATCATATTCAGGTGCAGGTATTGCAGTTGTGTCGTTTGCCACGCACTTGAGAGTCGAAATATTAAATTACGAGGCAGTAAACTCGCAGTTCCCTGAGAAACAGGCAGGCAGACAGCAGCTACCTCAACAATCCTGACAGCTCCAAGCTGTGGTGCTCCCTTAAAAGCTGAAGCAACAATCTTGAGCTCTTTTACCTTCAAGAAAATTTAGTGTATTTTTCTGCCTTGGTAGAATCAACCTTTTAATGTAAATCCCATGTCTAATATACTGATAATATAAGTTTCTATAAAATGAAAAACTCACTCACCTCTCTCTCTCTCTCTCTCTCTCTCTCTCTCTCTCTCTCTCTCTCTCTCTCTCTCTCTCTCTCTCTCTCTCTCTCTCTCTCTCTCTCTCTCTCTCTCTCTCTCTCTCTCTCTCTCTCTCTCTCTCTCCCGACCTTCTTCTTTCCCTACTCTTTCGGCATTCATTCTTGAGTGAAGATTTCACTATTTTTTTTCCTCTCTCATTCTAACAAGTCGGAGAAATAAGACGATCCCAAAGTTCTTTATTAATTTATCTCATTTACTGCGTGTTTCTCATGCAAATGACATTCACAGGTAATTCCAACTTTTCCCCCCTGGCTCTGTCCAGTTGTCGGGAATGTCCTCGTCTCTTTTTTTTTTTCCTCCCCGCGTTCCAAAATTTCTCTTTTATTTAAAGGTTTTCCTGAAGTAAAGTGTTGTTATCGAGATGCCAGATGTTCTCTCAGACTTTTCTGGAGTTTTACCTAATTTGAATTAAAAAAAAAAGGTGTTACGTTTTGGGAGAGACTTTTTTTTATATAACAGTGAAATTTTCGAGATATCTTTAATATTTTACACAGTCTGTTTTGATTCATTGTACACACATATGAACACATGCGCTCTCAAAGATTAATGAGAAACAGGAGGAATTTTGAAGACTTTTAACTGGAACAAAATCTGGCTAGGAGCTAGACAGTGCAAGTCGAAAGAAAATATATTTTCGCCCAAAAACTGCAAATAGATTATTTCGTAGAAAGTGAAAAAAGAATGAGAGACACAAATAAAAGCACAGTTCAGTGGGCAGTGCAGGAAACCCGTATTTCATCATAATGTATGACAGCAAACAACACAAACAGAAAGGAATGCAAAAAAAAAAAATTGATGACAGTCCAAATCAAAAGGCTGAGACGAAAAGCAGGAGAGCAAGAAATAAATTCAGTTAGATCAGAAAAGAAATTAAATAACAACAGAAGCAAATACAAAGTTCAAACTATTCCCCATCAGAAAGAGGCTATCTGGGACCAACTATTAAGCTAGTAACTACTCAGTCACATAGAATTTCTGAAGAAATAAACAAAAGATTCCACTATGCCTATAAGACATTACCAGAGCTACCAGGGAAATGTTAAATGTAGAACTAGTAAACAATGGAAAGTCAAGGGAGAATGTAGAGGGATTTTGTCAGAGTTAGGCATAATAAAAATGATGATAAATAACGGGCTATCATCTTGAATATTTATGGAAGGGGCAATAGTCCTGACCAAACTTTTTGCCATAATCGTAGCTAACACCTCACAAACAGGAAGTTTTCCTGTTTGTGAGGTGTCAGCACGTACCTCCAAGATAGACCCCTAGAACCACCATAGTACAATCCAACATATCTGAACAAGCATTTTTTAGAAGATAGAAAGAGAATAAATACGAGACTTATGGAGCCCCTCGAGGGTGAGAAATTCAAACAAGAGGAACATGGACCCAGAAATATCAAATCCTAACTATTAAACTTAAGAAAAACCTGAGAAAGACGGACAGAGATTAGGCAGGAAAGTGAAGGGTGGGCTGCTTGTATACTCTTTGAGACTGTACAAAGACTTTTGACACACCATCTCTCAGAAGGTGTATCCTGGAAAAAGAAAGCTGGCCAGAGAAACAGAGAAGGAAATAAAGGGAATAAAATTATACCCGAAAGGAAAAAAAAAATCGTGATGAGAGTTGAAACATGAGAATGAGTAAATATAATCAGCGGAGTCGATCAAAGGCATTTTCCGGAGTCCCATGGAAAATGTATACGACCCTCCAGGAGGAAGTATAGCATGTCTTTATTAACTCATGACGCAAAGCTATTGTAAAAAAGACACACCATGAAGTCTGTAAAAGAGTACAGGCTAAAATAAAAATAAAAAAGCGGTTGCAGTGCGTCAAGACTCGGGAATAAGAGTGGATTATAGAGCAGTCATCACATCCAACATATCCCCGCAATTTGTCTTACTGAATTTTCTTGCGCATTCCACTACGTCAATTTTTAGACTATTTTTAATTTGGAAGTTTTTAATAGCTTAGGTTAGATTAATGTACTTTAAGGTAAATAAACGTAACTATGCGAATAACAAATCGCCAGTTAGCGAATTAAAAATGGAGACTTGACACGTCTGGAAATGTAGTTGCTTGCGCCTTCGTAACATTATGAGATTGTTATAAACGGCATGTTACTCACGTACAGTGTGACGTGTATACGAAACTGCCAGATGTTAGAATGGAAGGATTGAGCCTTGGGCAGGAAAGTCTTCAGAGTACTATTCAATATATGAGACGACCTCATTAATACGCACCACTTACGTGGAGACCACACTTAGTAAAGTGCTTAAAAAAAAGTCCTGAAAAGTGTAAGTGCTGAAACTGAGAAACAAATTAGGAAAAAAATGCCCAAAGTGAATATCATGAATTTAGCCGAAGGTAAAACTAAAAGAGCCTTGATAACGCCATACACATCATGAAAAGGGTGGACAAGGGCAGATTATTTTTCTTTAGGGCCAGAACTAGGAAACACAGATCACAGATAAACATTTAAATTAGTCACAGAAGGATGGTACGAACTACAGAAGGATATGATAGACAACAGAAAATAAATGGACTTTAAAAGTAAATACCACTAGAAATATGACGGTAGCCAATAGAAAATTAGAAGGGTTCAAGAGCTAAAGTTTAACACCTCTAAGCAAAAATCTGTAATGACAGCTGGGAAAATATACATACAATTGATTTTATTGAGGTACAAGATTGTAATGAGACTTCCATCATCTTTTCTCTGATCATTATGCATCAAACAGCGAATAACCAAGTGATTAAAGAGACACGTTAAGAGGAAAGATAAAAGGAAGTTTAGAGGAAAGATAAAAGGAAGTTAAGAGGAAAGATAAAAGGAAGTTAAGCCTCACATAACTGGAAGACACGAGGCTCCTGGAAGATGTGGTTGCAACCTTCAAGATGGTCAAGGAGAGAAAAGAGGAAGAGTGTTCGTGACAGGGGACTGGAAAACAGCTTGATATGGAAAAGCCTGAAACAGGGAACAGATGTAAACAAAACACGCTTGTAAGAGATATAAATATTTACAAATATCTTTTTCAGAGGGAAGTGAAGAGCACGACGCGCTGACTCAGCTAGTGGAAATGGACCTCATACAAGGCTTCAAATGTATGTAATCTGAATCACAGGAAGTATGAGAATAACTACAACATTCGTATGAAGATTAAAACGAGGACTTAAGATGAAATTCAACCCCCTCTAACATAATAAAGTAAATATAAGAAAGTGAGTACGTATATGCGAGCGAGCGCACACACGCGCACGCACACGGAGATGGAGTACAGTCTAGGAAGCCATAGACTACAAACCTCAATCAAAGACAAATCTTGTGGTGAGTATAACACCAGACACATCTCCTGAGGCGCACATCAACCAAATAACTGCTGCAGCATACGGGCGCATAGCAAACCTTAGAACAGCATTCCGACATCTTAATAAGGAATCGTTCAGAACCCTGTACACTGTGTAGGTTAGGCCCATATTGGAGTATGCAGCACCAGTTTGGAACCCACACCTAGCCAAGCACGTAAAGAAACTAGAGAAAGTGCAAAGGCTTACAACTAGACTAGTCCCGGGAAATCGAAAAGACGACACTGGAAAACAGGAGAGATAGGGGGGACATGATAACGACATATAAAATACTGAGAGGAATTGACAAGGTGGACAGAGACAGAATGTTCCAGAGATGGGGCACAGCAACAAGGGGACACAGTTGGAAGTTGAACTCAGATGAATCACAGGGTTGTTAGGAAGTATTTCTTCTGTCACAGAGTGGTCAGGAAGTGGAATAGTTTGGGAAGCGATGTAGTGAAGGTAGGATCCATTCATAGCTTTAAGAAGAGGTATGATAAAGCTCATGGCGCAAGGAGAGTGACCCAGTAGCGGCCAGTGAAGAGGCGGGGCCAGGAGCTATTAATCGACCCCTGCAACTACAACTAGGTGACAACTAGGTGACTACACACACACACACACACACACACACACACCACACACACACACACACACACATACACACGGGGCCAGGAGCTATGAATCGACCCCTGAAACCACAACTAGGTGAGTACACACATTTAACAAAAACAAACAAACGCTCCTCATTTCCAGGCAACAAAAAGTCGACGACCCAAGAACGACCTCTAGAGTGGTACGAGGAAGTCACCCAGTCACACCACTTGCCATCTCCTCACAGACCAGCTGGCGGTAATTGGCGTCCGATGAGTTTCTTCCGTAAGTGGTTTCCATTGTCTCATGCCAATCACCGCCTCAACAGATTTTCCAGATTGGTCTCTAGAGACGCTTTCGACATGACAAATGCTTCCAGATGCCTGTTATTTAGGTGTTGAATCCCATTGTCTGTGTTGCTTAGCATCATTGCTGTGTGGATAAATGTTGCCTGCTTATCTGTACGTCCCTCAGAAAATTAAATTACAGGTAGAAGCCTGGGGTTATTTTGGTTTAAATTACAGCATGTAGAGCAACTGATTAGCTTAGAGAGACTTATTTCCATGACGCTTTAAACTGTTTTATGAATATGAATCTAGTGCCTTGAATAGCGCCATTGAATTTCTGATGGGGAGTCTGACGAGACACGATCGAAACTTACCGGGGAGTCTCCATGCACTTTCCTCGGGACTGTTGTCCACATAATAGCATACGATAGTTTGATCAATAGATACTAGTAGGTGTTATTCTACATGATCCTCATGACAGCGTAAAGTTGAAAAAAAAAATCGATTTTTTTGTGAAAAATGCTAGGAGAAAATTATTCCGTGTTTAGCCTAAGTATCTCTACGAAGGGAAAATGTAATTTGGAACAGACATCGTCAAATTCAGATTTTATCTCGTGACCCACAAAAGTTTTCCCTCCTTGCGTGTATCGTTGTGGCCGAGGCTGTCATATACGTCGTGTCGAGAGCTGCCTCCAATGTTACGAAGAAATCCCAAAAACGCCTTGTCAAGGGAAACTTTCCCCCTTTCATTTAAATCCTTAATTTAAGTTTAGAGGATCCGTTAATTACGGAGAAACTACTTACAGGAATTGGATCGATCGAGACACCATCATCCTCGCTCTTGTTGATAGGCCACGCGCACACATCCCTTCAAGTTCAGCCCCAAACTTAACGATCTCAAGGATTCAGGAAAAGCTCCGATCTAGAAAGGGTCTCTCAAGGTTCTGTTGGGTCGATCTCCCAGCTGTTAAGAAATGTATTATTTTTGCCTTCTTACCTTCTTATTTGCATTATCTCAGTTTATATTTTTTTCTTTCTTTTGCCCATATATATATATATATATATATATATATATATATATATGTGTGTGTGTGTGTGTGTGTGTGTGTGTGTGTGTGTGTGCGTGTGTATGTGTGTGTGTGTGTGTGTGTGTAAACAATAATAATGATAATAAGAATAAGAATAATAAAGAAGAAACAGCACTCAACAATTCTCTATACTCGCTCAGTCGGCCATTATTGCCAAAAATATATACTATAAGATCAAGGAGTTACGGCCAAACTCCCACTACATTCTTGTCACAAATGGCCCGTATAAAAGGATATATTCTGCAATCAGCGAAATTATTGCCAAATAAAGGCCCAGATAGGAGTCTAACAACTAAACGTGGGTCATCCCAGTCACATCATTGTGAATCACGTCTCCGCACTCTGTGCTATCACCCTCTCTCTCTCTCTCTCTCTCTCTCTCTCTCTCTCTCTCTCTCTCTCTCTCTCGCTCTTCCTCTAACACTTAAGTATCCTATAGGATTAAGGGAGAGAGCTCATAAATGCGTTTACAATCAAAGAACTGTTATCTTAGTTCAGTTTGTCTCAAAGTCTGACCCCCAGCATTTATTGTCACCGATGTTTGTTCTTATAGAAAGCCAAATTTTGTTTCATCCTTCAGGGCGAAGTTGGAGCCAACGATGAGTCGAAGACATAGTTTATTCATTTGAGATGATTTCTTGAATATCTTTTTTTTTTTTTTGTGCTGAGAAAAAGTTCTATATGCGAGTGAAGTACAGTATAGTAGAACCTCTGTATTCGGATGCACCTTTATTCGTAAACTAAAGTATTCGGAAAAAAAAATTCGAGAGAAAAAAAATTACCGATATTCGCCAATGTCAGTATAGTATACGGAAAAAGTCATGCTTTTTGAGCTCTTGTGATTCAGTTGTTATTTTTTTTTTTGGGGGGGGTTAATTTTGTGTTATTTTTATTTAAGTATTGAAAATAAGTGATAATGGCCCCGAATAAGAATAGTAAATAAAAAAAACTTAAAGGAAAGCTGTAAGAACCACCAATGAACTAAAAAAAAAAAGAACTTATTTCAAAACACGAAAATGGAATACGTCTTGTTGACCTAGCCAAGTAATATGGCATGTCAATATCTACCGTATCTTCTATTATAAAAAAATATAGTCGCTTTAAAAAGTGCTAACATGGTAATAGAAGTTAAAATTCTTGCAGGGTTCATGTATGATTTCTTGCTTGTACATGATGTTATTTAACAAGTTTAATTAACCAGTATTCTGACTTAAAAATGGTTTGTAAATAGTAACTTTCGTGGTCTGGAACGAATTAATCTCATTTACATTATTTCCTATGGAAAAAAATTGATCCAATATTGAGAAAAATTCAATATTCAGAACACTGTCAGGAACCAATCAATTGTGAATACAGAGGTTCTACTGTATATACTACTACCAGGTTGTTGGTGCTGTCAGCTGCCCGTCTTGAAGGACAGTAGCCGTTCCCTTGCTGTTCTCGAAGATGGGCACAGTGAATTATAATTATTGTTGTTGTTATCATTATTATTGTTAGTAGTAGTAGTAGTAACAGTGGTAGTAGTAACAGTAGCAGTAGTAGTAATGGTAGTAGTAGTAGTAGTAGTAATAATAATAATAATAGTAGTAGTAGTAGTACTTATAGTATAATTATTATTGTCATGATTATTGTTTTATTTTAATTATATTCACCGAGACGCGCTTATCAGACTTGACCAAGGGAAAGAGAATGATGGGTCTACTTCCTTGGATGAAGAGCCCTTCACCGACATCAATTCATTCCCCTCTCCCCTTGCCTCTGTCCATAAAGGAAGACAAACTATAGAGTCTCGAGAACACTTGTCTCCAAGACACACACACACACACACACACACAAAACACACACACACACACACACACACACACACACCACACACACACACACACACACCCACACACACACACACACACACACACACACACACACACACATAAACATACTAAAACCCCATTAATTAACACATCCATAACACCTTATGCAAATTAGAAACACATCCAGGCACACTGGTTTAAACTCAGACTTGAGATGACAACAACCATCAGGCAATCTGACAGCTTATCTCTCTGAAAATTGCACCCCTGGCGAGTACACGGGAATGACGAGGCTCTAGCACTAGGCCGCCCTGCGAGTTATCTCTCTCTCTATCTCTCGCCAGATGCTGCAGACAGCACAGAAATTGGCTCTGTCCTCAACTGCCACCTCTTCACCAGGCAGAGGTCTCATCTCGGAGCTCTTGGAGTAGGAGCCTTTTGTAAAGGCCTCCGTGATTCATCTTGACTATGTCAGAGCTCTCATATCTCGGTGCTTTATGTGCTTTTTTTAGTGATCTTTCTCTTGGACAAGTGAACAAAAGTTGTTCAGCAAGACAACGACCTCACGCAGGAATCATTCGAAACTTCCTGGGTTAATTTTATTTTCTGAGTTATGGATAACGTACGAGTATATGTTTGTTTGTATGTAAGCTAGGCGAAACATAATCTCTAAAACTCTGAGATTTTTAATAAAAGTTTAGTTTTCTTCCCCAGTTAGAGGTCTCGTTAATAAGTCTTGGTTTATAAGTCTTTCCCGAATTTCAGACCTAGCGGAAAATTAATGCTCCTCTTTTTCCTACAATGAAACTTTAGGTGTTCATCTCTCACGTCAGTTTTATGAAGTCTGTGAGTATCATAAGAACATAAGAACATAAGAAAGGAGGAACACTGCAGCAGGCCTGTTGGCCCATACTAGGCAGGTCCTTCACAATCCGTCCCACTAACAGAATATTTGCTCAACCCAATTTTCAATGCTACCCAAGAAATAAGCTTTGACAATTCTACCCACTCATGCGCAGTCCCACTCAAATCCAACCCTCTCACTCATGAATTTATCCAACCTAAATTTGAAACTACCCAAGGTCCTAGTTCAATAACCCTACTAGGCAGACTGTTCCACTCATCAACTACCCTATTTCCAAACCAATACTTTCCTATATCCTTTCTAAATCTAAACTTATCTAACTTGAATCCATTATTGCGGGTCCCTTTCTGGAGAGATATCCTCAAGACCTTTTTTAAATCCCTTTGTTAATACCATTTTCCACTTGTAACCTCGATCATGTCTCCTCATTCTACGTCTTACAAGTGAATGTATTTTAGGGTCTTCAATCTTTCTTCCTAAGGAAGATTTCTAATGCTATGTATTAATTTAGTCATTCTACGCTGAATGTTTTCTAACGAATTTATGTCCATTCTGTAATATGGAGACCAAAACTGGCTGCGTAATCTAGGTGAGGCCTTACTAATGATGTATAAAGCTGTAATATAACCTCTGGACTTCTGTTGCTAACACTTCTTGATATAAATCCCAGTAATTATTTGCCTTATTACGTACGCTTAGGCATTGCTGTCTTGGTTTGGGTGCTGCTTACCATCACCCCCAAGTCCTTCTCGCAATCTGTATGGCTAAGTTCTACGTTATTTAACTTATAAGTGCTTGGGTTATGGACACTCCCGAGCTTCAGAACCTTGCATTTATCTACATTGAACTGCATCTGCCACTTTTCTGACCACGAATTAAGTTTGTCTAAATCTTCCTGAAGTTCTATGACATCTATGTTTGAATCAATTATCCTACCTATCTTCGTGTCGTCGGCGAATTTGCTCATATCACTAGTAATTCCCTCATCAAGGTCATTGATATATATTATAAATAACAATGGGCCTAAGACTGATCCCTGTGGAACACCACTTGATACAAGTCCCCATTCGGATTTAACCCCATTTATCCATTTATCAGTAAGTAGGTTTCATATCAGGAGAGTTGATGTTAAATAATAAAAATCTGTGAGTATCAGTAAGTAGGTTTCATATCAGGAGAGTTGATGTTAAATAATAAAAAGTCTGTGAGTATCAGTAAGTAGGTTTCATATCAGGAGAGGTGATAAGAACATAAGAACATAAGAAAGGAGGAACACTGCAGCAGGCCTGTTGGCCCATACTAGGCAAGTCCTTCACATTCCATCCCACTAACAGAATATTTGTTCAACCTAATTTTCAATGCTACCCAAGAAATAAGCTTTGATAATTTTATTTACTCATGTGCAATTCCCACTCAAATCCAACCCCTCTCACTCATGAATTTATTTTTATTTTTTTATTAACACATCGGCCGATTCCTACCAAAACAGGGTGGCCCGAAAAAGAAAAACTTTCATCATTCACTCCATCACTGTCTTGCCAGAGGGGTGCTTTACACTACAGTTATAAAACTGCAACACTAACACCCCTCCTTCAGAGTGCAGACACTGGGGTTAAATCCGAATGGGGACTTGTAACAAGTGGTGTTCCACAGGGATCAGTCTTAGGCCCATTGTTATTTATAATATATATCAATGACCTTGATGAGGGAATTACTAGTGATATGAGCAAATTCGCCGACGACACGAAGATAGGTAGGATAATTGATTCAAACATAGATGTCATAGAACTTCAGGAAGATTTAGACAAACTTAATTCGTGGTCAGAAAAGTGGCAGATGCAGTTCAATGTAGATAAATGCAAGGTTCTGAAGCTCGGGAGTGTCCATAACCCAAGCACTTATAAGTTAAATAACGTAGAACTTAGCCATACAGATTGCGAGAAGGACTTGGGGGTGATGGTAAGCAGCAACCTTAAACCAAGACAGCAATGCCTAAGCGTACGTAATAAGGCAAAAAGATTACTGG